>JAPDVR010000009.1:38337634-38425134 GCA_026230005.1 Gila orcuttii
ACGCGTCCTATGTGAATGGCCCCTGATTAAAAGATAAACAGCCATATTTATTTCAGTGCTGTTAGCAGACAGTTCACCTCATTCATTCAGTGTAACAGCATTAACAGCAAACCAAAGAGGGCAAGGTTTCAACTGAACTATGTGCATTAAACACTTACATTATGTTCTTGCTCTGCAATAGGCCTAAATGCACGTTCTTAAATGAGCAAAGTTTTCTAGCTAATTTCATCTTGGTATGAATCAAAAATCAAATCAGAGCTGTAGCCTATATTAATATTTAGGCCACAAGTAAATATGTTGATAGATATTCACGGAGATACATCTCGTAATTCATAATTCGTAATTTTCGCGTGATTGTCACCCTCTGCTTTTTCGCTACAAACTGAAGCGCGTGACGCGCTGGGCCGTTACTTTCAGTTAATAAAGAAAAAAACTGCAAATTTCTGGTGTTATTTTTGTGATTGTTTGGCGCATTCTACAGCCCTTCGTCAAACCTTTCAATACAGAACCCACCTCAGATTGCTTTTAATCAATGCACAAATCGTAAAAACAGATTAACGCTATCTGTTCCTAAATTCTGATTGGGTGGACAAGGCAGATGTTTGGGTGGGCTTAGCCCTCCCTGCCCATGCCTAGAACCGGCCCCGATGTACAGTCATTGGAAAAAGTTTGTATTCAAAATCAAAGAGTAAACATACTAGAGCATTTTTTAAATGTTTTTAAAAAAGTACCTCAACCATCTGTATATCTTCTAAATTCCACTGATGGTTACATTACTTCTAGAAAATAACACTGTATTTTAGTTTTCAATATTGTTCAATAGGAGGGGGAAATCCTGTCCATTCTGAGCTAGGAAAAAAACAATAAAGGCAGTGATGTTTATTTACTGAAGTGGTGGAAGTGTAAATCTTTATTTGTTGGCAATGTAGTTTTGTCTTTGGGTGCCTTAATTTTTAGTCAGTGTGGCTTTATGATTAATTTTTAATTAAATTATACTAAACTGACTTTTTTTTAAATCAAATTTAATCAAGTTAACATTATAAAGTAATTGGAAATATGAATGTTGTCATAATTTACTGTACAAGTTCTGAAAAGTGGAGGGGAGGGGTGCGGTGTGGGGGACCTCCAACATAAATTTTGCCTTGGGTCTCCAAATCATAAAAGTATCATAAAAGTAGTCTGTATACCATATTTCAAGTCTTTTAAAGTCATTTGATAGCTTTGTGTGAGGAACAGACTGATACTTGAGTTCTTACTGATAATCTGACTGATCAATGAATCAGTGATTTGAACTTAAGAACGAATATCTCAGACCAATTTTGTAAACTGAATCAGCAGGAATTTTTTTGTCAAAACTTTCAGTGAATAATAACTTAAATGGTTAGTTAACTGAAAATTCTGTCATCATTCTAAACCAGTGAAAATTAATTTTATACATATGGATTACTTTTACGCTCTCTTTATGAACTTTTTGAAGCGTCAAAGTTTTGGTTGCGTGAACTTTCAATGGAGGGACAAGATTGTCTCAGGTTCCATTAAATATATCTTTATTTGTGTTTTGGAGTTGAAAAAAAAGACTTATGGGTTTGGAACAACATCAGGGTCAGGAAATGATGGCAGAATTTTATTTTTTGGGTGAACTAACTAACCCGTTATATTTTGGTCTTTTCTTCACACAAAGGTATCATCATGACTTCTGAAGACTGAATATTGTTTACGACTATTGTATGGACTGCTTTTGTGGTGCTTATTGTCTTTTTTGGGACCTTTTTTGGGGGTTTGTTACAATATGAAGGTGAGTAATAGAGAATTTTTGGATGAACTTTCACTTTAAAGTGTTCCTTATTTGCCATCGGTGCCAGTTTGTCTGGAATAGTGTGAAATGTATGCACCAGTGCGTGTGTAAGAGTTTTCATCAAGCACTTTTGTTCAGATCGTTCTCCTCCTTTTCTGTAAGCCCAAAACAGTGTGAGTTTTATCTTATCTCCATGGCAACGGGTATGAAACGACGGTCGGAATGAGGAAGGTGTGAGGATGCATCGCAGTGTGATGTTTTTTTGTGTTTTTTTTTTTTATTAGCGTACCACCATGGCGCCACACACATACAGTCCAGTGCTTTCACAGTTTTGCGCATGCCACAAACACATTCCGAATGGCTGACAGATTCCTGCTGAGAGGGGCATAAACTTCAACCTGGACAGACTTCCTTGAACCAAACACTTCTACAGAGAAAGCTCAGAGGAAAAGCACTGAATGAGAGAGCAGATTCAGAGGAGGAAGTCAGTAGATCCGTATTCATTGTTAAGACGCGTCCAGCTTTATACATTTAGGGTACATTTACACAACAACAATTTACTAAAAAACTGAAAAGTTTTTCGCGGACAGACGACAACGTTGTCAAAATGATCCCCATTTACATAGATCAGCGAAAATGATTAAAAACGCTGTATTATACTGCCAGGCCAGTAATTGTAAAGAAACACTATGCACATATAAACTGAACACGTAATATGCATGATGTCGCGGAGATTTCACAAATTGCACTTTTGTAGTTTGCAAGGAGATGATAACGGCATCGTTTTCAAAAAAACATGCACTTTGAAACCTGTTTTCAAACACTTGCGTTTTCAGGCCCCAAAAACGGCGTTGTCATATTTAATGAACGGCCAAAACGCAAAAAAAAACATTTCCATTTGTAGTTGAAAACAGTGTTGTGTAAACGGCCCCATTATATGTATACATTTATTCTAGCAGTACTTTACACCAGTGAGGTTTTAGGTTTATTATTTATATATTTTTATAGTATGTATTAATATTTATTATTTACTTTGAATTAGCATTTATTTTATATTTCTGTTTCTATATAGCTTTGATTATTTTTTTATTTCAGTTTTTGTCATTTTAGTACCTTATTTATTTCAGTTTGTTGCCCAGGAAACATTTATCATTTTCGTTTAAGGTTTTTTGTTTTCTAATATTTTGTTTCAGTTTATTTCAATAACCAAAGATTTTTAATACTAAATCTAAAACAATATTTTTGATTTACCTTTAATAACAATAACTGCACTGCATTACACCCAAACATACTTGTCCAAAAATAAAAATTTGTAATCATTTACTTAACCTCATGTTCTTCTTAGCCAGGTTTGTAATGTTTTTTGTTTTTTTGAACTTATAAGAAGACTTTTAGCAGAATGTTCACACTGCTCTTTTCGCATTCAATTATTAATGTGCGCTAACAAAGTAAATAGGGTCAATTTTGATTTCATGACGACTTTAATAGTGGCGCTCATTTTTGGAGCTCAACAGTCATTTAAAGCGATCCATATGACTCATGCACTATATCGCAAGGCTTCTGAGGCACTCAAGCTTATATGGAATGCTTTTATAGCACTTTCCAGAACTTGACAGTCTAAGTCCCCATTCAGTTTCATTGAATAGAAAAGTTTAAAGCTGGTTTAAAATTAGACCTACCAGTGATGGTAAGGGGAGGTCACATTGTTCCAGAGGAACCCATTAATGATCAATCGTCACCTCATGTGCGTGTATTCTAGTGTGTAGTGTGAGCCTGTAAATTGTTCATGTATAGTGTGTTTTTTTTTGGGTGAGGGAGAGCAGTTGGTCATGTCCTAACATGCCCCTCACATGTCACTTGTTACAATAATACACACGCAAACTCATGCATTATGGAATAGCTTTATACAAATTGTCCTCTAAAGTGGGACTGAAAAATAAATCAATAGTCTGAGCAGTGAATGGAGTGTATGGGATTTTATTCGGAGGTGCTGAAGGAGCGTGTGACGGATGAGGGAAGAGGGCACTAAACTCCAGTGGGGACTCGCTCGCTAAAGAGGAATTACACCACACTGATTTGACTGGACGTTTCTGTCCTACAGTGCATTTCTCCAGTCACATTTCTTTAGTCACTGTTCAAATACATAGATTTGTTTGACCTTTTTACCACTTTTTTAGGGCTAGCCTAGCACTAATAAAAAGTTACAGTGTATTTTTACGATATTTTTGGACATTTATCATGGCAATATCATGGTTTTCTTTGTATCTTCAGTACTATACATATTCATGGCATATGCATATTGTAATCAGTTAGTAGTCCACAGCTCAGCCAAAATATGAAGACAAGGCCCGTTCACACCAAGAATGATAACTATAACGATAACTGTACGATACCCAGCAAGCAATTTTGCATTTAAAAGATGTCCAAACACAGGCCTGACATCTAGGCTAAAACAAGGCAAAATTTGGGCTGTCAGAGAAAATTTAAAGAAATCAAAGAAATGAAACCAAACACCTTGTAATCTCACCTTGCAAAAACGACGTAACCATAATCAAGGTTCCCTTTCGTAGTCACCTCCGAGTCGGATGATGGAGAATGGGGGTTTCGCCTAGAAAGAATCTGCCAGTGAGTGTGTTTCTCCCTGCTCGCTTCAACATCGCAGAGTTTTCTCTCCTCTCACAAAAAGAGCTTGCACGCGGCACGTCTTTTTAAAGACGGCTCGCCCGTGCATTTAAAAAAAGAAAAAGAAAAAGAATGGTTGCGGCAGCTTGGTATCGGACTCTGATGGGCACGAGCGTTGTCTAGTATGTTTGGGCTTGATCATACTAGAGCAGCGCTCGTGGATGACTCATGTTCTCTCTGTGGGAACATGACCATCGCGTCATTAAGGTCGAGAATCGGTGAACTCGCAAGAGTGAGAGTCCCCTCATCCACCCCCCGATCTTTGGCTGGTGGCCAGGGTGACCTGAGGGTGTTGGTCTGGAACAAGGCGCCGACTCCGTGTCCACGCCCCAGCCCCCCCTCCTCAATGACGGTGCCCGCTAGTGAACAGGTGATTCCCAGGGGTCTACCTTCTGGTGGCCCGTGTGTTTCATTTGAAGCTACAGAGGATGATACTATGTTTGTAGCAGCTTCACTAGGTGGGTTTGATTCTCTGGAAATGACCACTCGTCACAGCTGCCACCTCCTGGTGTGCATACGGCTGTGCCTGAGTCCGATCCAGAGATGACGGCCATGCTTTCCTGGGACGATTGGTTTTGGGTAAGGCCGCCGACCCTCATCCACGGCAAACCCCAATACCTTCCCTCCCGGACGTGCATGATGAGATCTCGAAGTCCTAGAAGACCCCCTGGTCTTCTCGGGACCGCTCGCTGATCTCATCCGCCTTTCCTCCCCTCGATGGGGCCGCTGCCATGGGTACACTGGGGTTCCCCCGGCTGAACGCTCTGTTGCAATGCTATTTGTCCTCAGAGTGCTTCTTCTCGGCGCAATCCTAAGCACCCGTCCGTGGCCTGTAGTTTTTCGTCTACACTTCTGGCGAGATTCTATAGCACCACTGGCAGCCGCCTCCCTGCTGCCATGGTCATTCTACTGGTCTACCGGACCCAGATGCTCATGGTCCTGCACGAGGGCGGGACTGACCCAGGGCTCTTCACTGAGCTGCGTGCCGCCACTGACCTCGCTCTCCGAGCGACGAAAGTGGCCGTACGCTCCCTGGGTCAGGTGATGCTCACCATTCTGTGGCTGAACCTGTCTGGTGTGCTGGATGTTGCGCGGCCCCGTCTGTCCGACATTCCCATATCTCAGGTCGGCCTCTTCGGCGGTGCGGTTGAGGACTTTGCCCAACAGCTCTCAACCGCCCATGTGCAGACTGACGTTGATTCTGTCCCGATGACCCCGCCGTCCGCTCAGATCCCTCGGTCTGCCCACCGCCGAAGGCGCCCTCCCGCGGTTCCCTCCCCGCCCGTTAATGGGCTGGCTCTGGAAGCCGCGGGCGGACGCCACAGCCCTCTCCAGCCCCGCCCCCCGCTACATGCCAGGTTAAGCGGCGCTCTTGAGACGGGCTCCTCAGAGATGGGACTCAGTTCTTTCCAGGAGTGGGTAGCAGGACCACTCCTTTCCCCGGTGGAGGGCCGGGGGAGAATCTTTTGTTCTCCCTAGAAAGAACCGATACTCCCATCACTAAGCACACAGAGCCGGATGACAGTGCGCGACGCCCCCGGGCCTCGCCGCTCTCATCCCTCTCTGTCACAGAGTTCTCGGACGGCAGTGTGCGCCGCCCCTGGGCCTCGCCACTCCCGTCCCCCTCTGTCCCAGAGGGCGCGGATGACAGTGTGTGCCGTCTCCGGACCTCACCACTCTCGTCCCCCTCTGTCACCAGACCCCTGGCAGAGCAGACCCCCGTGGAACGCTGGTCCTTCCCTGGTCTCCTCTGTCAGGGCGCAGAGCTTGGCCACGCCCCCGCACCGGGCCGCTATGCCACCCTCGCCTGGGCTGGTCACTCCGCTTCGCTGCCCCTCCGGGGGGACGTCTGTGGTTCGTACGACCCCGCTGGTTCAGTTCCAGAGGAGTGTGGCTTCCTCTTGGGCTCTTGCGCATGGCTCCTCGCTGGCAGACATCTGCAGAGCTGCAGGCTGGGCGACACCTAACACATTCGCCAGATTCTACAATCTCCGAGTGGAGCTGGTGTCCTCTCACGTACTCGCTTCAACTAGCTAGTACCGGACCCGCTCAGGTGTCTTCGCTTGCTCGCCATTCCACTCCACGGACTGGATACGTGCGATATTCTCCTCAGGTGAGCCTTCCTCTCTGAAGCCCTGAGTTCCTCCAGCACTGTTGACGCTGCCGCCAGTGTCTATTGCCTGTGCGTCGGCTAGGTGCCTCCGTGTGCATGGTTCCTCCCTTGAGTAACCCCCACATGTGTATTTCCACTGTAAGCCTCCCTGAGCGTGTGTCTTTCCCTCGGCAAGCCACCTTGCCACCCCTGGAGTTGAAAGTTGCCACCCCACGACTTGGTCACTCCAGTGTTCCTCCATATGCAGCCCTCCGGCCATATGTGTTCCTAAGTCCTCCCTATGGGAAGGCATTCTGCGGCATATTTCCTCTGAGATATGCTCCCCAGTGTACCTTGGTATTCCTGTGTTAAGTAGGACTCCTTCGTCCGTGCCAGTATCACGACAGGGGGATCAGACTTTCGCAGGGCACTGGAAGACAGCTGTGAAGGTGGCGTGATTATACGGAAACCCCCATTCTCCATCATCCGACGTAACTCGGAGTGACTACGAAAGGGAACGTCTCGGTTACGTATGTAACCCTCGTTCCCTGAGTAGGGAACGGAGACGTTACGTCTCCCAGGCCACTTCCGCTGTACCGCTGGGCAGACGCCTTGTTCCCTACTCAGGGAACGAGGGTTACATACGTAACCGAGACGTTATTTTTACTAGAAGTGGGTTACTCATAGTCGGACTATATCGGGCCTATAGTTAACCTGAGTCTGTGAAATTATGGCTATTGCTTGCTGGGTATTGTTCTGTTTATTCTTTGCACATGCTGCAGTTTTGTGTCTGCCGCTTTAAATGCTTGAGCTCTTTAAAGTAGAAAGATTCTGATTGGCTGTCAATGTTTTTATAGTTCTTCAGCTTGAACAAAAATCATTCTGAAAGGGAAAATGATTCCAACAATATAGTTTCTCTGTGTCGTTATTGTTATAGTTGTGGTGTGGATTCTGATATTCGTTTATGTTTAGAACGAACATTGAACGTATATTTGTCGTTATCATTATAGTTATCGTCCTTGGTGTGAACGGACCTTTAAAACCATTGTCAGTAAAATATCATTGTGTTTTAATGTTATGATTCATTTTAATGATTTTTTTTTTTACTTCATAACCCATTCTCAGTTAATATTCATTGTAGCAGAATCAGACAAATAACATTATGAATGAATGATTGAATGAATATGTATGTACAATAACATTTTAAAGTTCAGGCAAGTTAATATATTTTCTATTTTGATGCAAATGAGAAGCTGGCAAACTTAGAATTCTAGACATAATCAGTGAAGGGTTACACACTGTGTGTGTGTGTGTGTGTGTGTGTGTGTGTGTGTGTGTGTGTGTGTGTGTGTGTGTGTGTGTGTGTGTGTGTGTGTGTGTGTGAGCATGTGTGTGTGTGTGTGTGAGCATGTGTGTGTGAATGAATGAATGAATGAATGAATGAATGAATCAAGTTCTCTTAGTTTATCCATTTTTGAGTTGCGTCCCCACAAAATGAATACATTTGACAACTCTTAAATTTTGTTGTACATAAAATGTATTATTATTATTAGTAGTAGAAGTAGTAGTATTTTAAATTTGTGTTCAATAACATTTCAGAGTTCAGTCAAATTTATACTTTTTGTGGGGATGCAACTAAAAAAATTTGGACAAACTGAAAGGCCTAGACTTCACCAGAAAACGTGTGTGTGTGTGTGTGTGTTTGTGTGTGTGTGTGTGTGTGTGTGTGTGTGTGTGTGTGTGTGTGTGTGTGTGTGTGTGTGTGTGTGTGTGTGTGTGTGTGTGTGTGTGTGTGTGTGTGAAAGTACATCCTGATTTGAAAGTACATCCTGAAGGTACATATATAAAATGCCTCAATGCATTGCAGTGAGACTCAGCTGATCACACACGGGCCACTATGTCTGCCAGCTACAGCCATTTTCTACCAATCTGCATATTCAGCCCCTAGAATCTCTACAGCACACAGAGAGAGGGAGAGATAGAGAGAGAGGTGAAGATGGAGAGCTGCTCTGTGAGCGTTAGTAATCAGCGGTCTCTTTAGTGGAGCGTGCCTCCACTCCAGCTGCTCCCTCAAACAACCACACCATTTCCTCTCTCTCTGTCTGTCAGTCTGTCTCAGGGTTAGAGAATGAGTGACAATATTCCTTCAGAAAGTGGCACAACAAAAATAAAGAAAGAAGGGACAAAGTAAAAGACAGAAAGAGAGGCAGGTGCTGAATTATGCAGACAGGGAAAGAGTGATGAAAGCTGTGGTCGGGCCGGACAGATAGACACAGAGAGAGAGAGAGAGAGAGAGAGAGAGAGAGAGAGAGGTGTGCACTTGTAAGTCCCAGAGTCGCCACAGCCTCTGGGGAAAGAAGGGCTGATGGCCGTGTGAGCGCCCATTAAAGACGCCCTATCTGTCCCTTATTTATTTATCCCGGTCTCTGTATCTCCATTAAAGAGCAAGGTGCTAAAGGGAAGAAGCTGTAGAGGCATCCTACCTGCTGTGTGTGTGTGTGTGTGTGTGTGTGTGTGTGTGTGTGTGTGTGTGTGTGTGTGTGTGTGTGTGTGTGTGTGTGTGTGTGTGTGTGTGTGTGTGTGTGTGTGTGTGTGTGTGTGTGTATTTGTGCGAGTGTATGTTTGTGTGCAGGGGGAGATGAGGGAAATGGAGGCGTTTACTTATTGATGTGTGTTTATGGGGCCAGTGGTGGTTTGAGCAGAGGGTTGGAAGACTGGGCTTGTTTATTCACAACCGTGTTTGGATGTTTTACAGGGAGAGCAGGTGCAAAGCATCGCCGCATGTTTAAGAAGAGACACCAACGTCCCATTGCCTACAGAGAGAGAGAGAAAGGAAGAGTTTTAAACATTGAAACATGCCTGAGGATGGATGGATGGATGGATGGATGGATAGATAGATAGATAAACAAAAATATAGATAGGAAGATAGATAGATAAACATATAGATAGGTAGATAGATAAACAAACAGATAGATAGATGGATGTGGTGAGAAGGAGATAGAGAGAAGACCGACAGATAGCTAAGAAGCTAAGAGAGGAAGGAGTGCAGTGCGAGAGGAGAATTTCAATGGCACTCCAATCATCCAGCCAGGCTCGTTAGCCTGGGGAACATTTGCATAGAGCCTCAGTGAATTCATTTGGCGCTACCCAGAGAAGATGGCTTCCTCTCTACGCGCTTAGTTATGCAGCAAACCCCACACTGCGCCAACCGCGCGCTGCCTGCGCGCATGTGCCAGCGTTTTGTCATCTTTGCGAATATGCTATGAATGTTTGTGCATAATATTTCCTTAAATTTGATCTTCAAGCTAGATCCAAAAATAGTTTTTTTTTTCATAGCAGTGAAAACATAAATGCAAATGTACAGACTGAAATGAGACCTGCTTGACCAACAGTACTAATTAGCTCTGCCGTTATCTGTAATGAGGACCCCGGACTTGAAGTTAATCTGATTTAGTGTGTGTGTGTGTGTGGCTGAATACATGTCAGTCCAGTTCATGCTTAGGAAGGGTAGGCAGTGGAGATGTCATGCATAATTAGAAATGCGGTGGATGTGTTATTTGAATTATTTCATAGGTCCCAGAACGGAGATTAATGGTGTTTGACTGCAGCAATGATGACTTAGTGTTGTGTGTATGTAAGATCTGGAACTGACATTGGCAAGGAGTGAAAGATTTTGCCTTTGAGAAAATGATTCCATGAAAGGCTTCTGTGCTCCTGAATGTTATTGTGGTTGTACTGTTGTGCTGAATATCAGCACGGCTGTGCACTGGCCGTAGGCATGAGGATGCATGCCGAGAGCCCGTCTTAATGCCTCTGTCTCTCTCTCTCTGTCTTTCTGGAGGTATGATTGAGTACTGGTGGGGGAGATGGCTTCTCAATGCGTCATTAATGGCTAATCAATGGCCTCTGTGTTATATAGTGAGCGTCCTGGGACTCCCACAAGTCTTTAATCTGGACATCATCTCACTGGCCTCCCAGAATGCCTGCACACAAACACACACACTTACGCATTTACGGTGGATCAATGTTTCAGAGAAAAGTGGAGTCAGTATCTGTAATGCATTTTGCACTTGCTTTATAGCTGCATAATTTGTAATTTGTGCATTGTTGCTTTCTAAAGGAGGCGTTCACACTGACATCTTTCTGCAATGACAGCCAGAACTCATTCATTTTCAATGATAGAGCGACAGTGCCTGTCGGCGACGCGATCTGGGAGTGTTCTGCGATGTGGCAAAGTTGTGAAGCTTCATTTTATGCAAATGAGCTGCACCAATGGTAGTGAAGACACTCTAGTTCAGTGTTTGCAAGACAGAAGAAATGTTTATGTTACTGTGAGTGATTTTATTGTTCTATGTTATTTGTTTCTGTCCATATACAGCGATAATGCAGAAAAAACTGTATTAATGATTGGATCTGAAAAGGTTTGACTCATGTATTGATAATTGTTTATATTGTATTATGCACTCATGCTTTTTATAGACACACATTTTCCCATGCAGGATAACATTAATTCCTAGTGAAGGAAACATAGCCTACTATTCATTGTCAAAATAGGAAAAAACTTTTTTACATTTAAAAATACATTTGATTTGTGATCAGATTTGTGATAAAACAGCATTCCTATTCATAAAATTCACTACAGTTTTCAACTGAAATACACACTAGTGGCAGTAAAACACAAACAGCATATTCCTTTTCTCACAAATGATCATAACAGGGGCAGATTATTGGTTAATAAAGACTTATTTTCACATATCTTCTTTCACAATACTATGATATGAAATCAAATCATTTTTACCATAGTGCATGATCTAATACATTTTGATATTAGCAGTACATATCCAGCTCCATATGTATGGATTTCAGATGTAGTACACTTGCTTGGTAGCTCACCAGGTACAGCATTGCACTTGTGGTACAAATCGCTAAGGTATGAGTCCCGTGGAACACAAATGAAATTAAAAGAGCTCACAGAATTGAAGCAAGCTTAAATGGAATAATTGCATCAGAAATAAAGCTTTTTTAAATCTCACGTTTGCTTTAGTGAACCAAAATTAGACGTTATTTTCAAATGCAATTAACTTTTTTGCGCCACTCACCCGACATTTCATTCTGAACTGCCACGATATGTACAACATTTAACATCATAAAACATTACCAGATTCCTGATAATCTCTTTCAGATGTAACTAAATGTGCGTTTTTGTGTCATTAAATGATTTTGCATCATTTTGAAATCATCAAATGTCACCACTAGCACGTTTTCCCAATGAGCCTAACTTGGGTTTTCAAAAGCTACGGCCGGCCAGTTACCCAGTCATATGAAAAATTGCTGTCATTGCGAATGGGGCATCAGACCTTAACCATAACTATTTCAACAGTTAAGAAGGATTTTGTATAAGGCTTGCTTTTATTTTCTATGTTGGGGTCTTATAGGTTGCAGCACAGCTTTATATCTGTTTGAGAAGTGTCTTCTAACCTGTTTCCCTCTGAGCATAGTTATTTATGAGTTAAGAGCGTGTTTCTGTGTGAGTGAATACATGTTTTTACCTCTTCTCTTGACTTCCACCTCCTCAGGCTCTCCTTTCCCTCCACTCAATATTCATCCTTTGTTTCTCTCTCTTAAGAACATTTCAGGTGCACCTGACCCCCCTCTCCCGCTCAGAATCGTTATTTCTCTCCTCCTGCTCATCTAACTAGCTTCCCCATCCATCTCCTCTCTCTCATCCCTTCTGTCTCCCCTCTCTTTATCTCAATGCCCCTGCTGAAGTGTCAGGCAGAATGCATTTCTGTTGCTCTCTGCCCAGTTAAAGTCCGGCAGCTTTGGTCCAGTACCCACGCTTTGCACTGCCTTGGGCTTGTAATGCTTTTTTCCCCTTTCCTTTTGTCTTTTAACATTTTGTGAAGACATTTTTTTGAAAACACACTTGACTACACTGACTGTATATTGAAACTCGTCAGCTAATTTTTACTGAGTTGTTTCCCTTTAAGAGTTTTTGCTTTTGGTTTAAGTTGCGTATTGTTTTGTGCTCATACTGTTGTGTGTACCTCAGGGTTCGATCTTTGGCCCTATTTGTTTCTCTTCCTCTTATGCTCTAGTCTAAAAGATATTGGTCATAATCTTTTTTTCTTCATGAAAGATTCATATTATCCAGCTTTTCAAGATGAGAAAATATTTTATGTTAACACAGAACCATAACTTATTGACCCTTCTTACTGTCTAAACAGTGGTTTAAAAACTGTGGGCCACGACCCATTTGTGGGAAAAGGTGGGTCGCAAAAATCACTTGGCTCTAGCTAAACTTTGGTTTCAGTGAATGACACACACATCTAAATCGTGAGTTTGCTTAGTGCAATTTTCAAATCGTAAAGGATGCGATTTAATTATATTAATATATGCGCTGCGTGTTTCAAATTGAAGCTTGCGCTTGCAACTTGTAATAAGTGTTTTCAGGGTCTGTTCATTATAAAGCGACTTGGAGCGCATTATTAATGAGAAGCAACTTGTTCACTCCAATCACTTCGCTGTTTTCTGCATGAGATTGCATTACACCGGAGAATTCAAATGTCACGAAAGGCTGTTTTAGGTCTGTTCCTTCATTTCTGTCATCTGTTCAACTCAGTGCTGTTGTCTTTTAGAGACATGGTCGTACGTTGTTTGGGTTTCCTCGCGAGCATTTGGCTACCTACCAACACATAAGGAAAAAATGGAAAAGTCTGTAAAAAGCATTTCACACATACAGTACACACATGCAAAGAGCATGAGAGTGTTTTCTGCACTGAACACTGCGATAAGTTTAACAACACTCGCAGTGCGGATTACAGTTCATATCCGGACCGAAGCGATATCAAATTAAAATGTAAATGTTAGTATTAAAATTGTACAGTTGTACATTAAAATAAAATAATATTTATATATAATATTATTTTTATTAACTATTCGATAACTTATTTTTCTTGTTAAATATAGCCTACTGTTTCACTCATTTTTATGTAGAACACTGCTAATAACTTTTGGCTAAGCACAGGATGCTGAAACGTAAGCATCCTATGCTTCTAGGACATCTGGTGGTCATTGAGCTGTCCAAAGTATTCCAAAAAGTTCACCAGAGTGGCCTTTATCACACCTGTTTAAGTGAAAGTGTCTTAGTCCAATCACTACAATACAATGTCTCAGTGTTTTGAAACATGTCAACAGCATGTAGCTGTCTTTTTTTAGCTGTCTCCTTGGCTAGAGAAGTTATAAGGGAAAACAGAGAAGGGAGGGAATGTTTCTGAGCCTGAAGCTGACTAAGAATCCCAGAAGACAAAGAGGAAGAGAAGGAAAGAGAGAGCGGAGGGAGGAGGGGTGGAGAAAAGAGAAGAGCAGGCATGTAATTTGAATCTCATATACATTTCAGTTGAAAACCAGCCTAGCCTTGATACAAACCCTCTGGAGACCACCACAAACCCCCTCCACCTCCTCAAACACATACAGACACACACAAACATCTCTTCTGCAGTCACCATACCTTTAATACAAGGCCTAGGGCATCAGAGCATGACCGCTCTGAGCCATGCACAACAAACACACAAAACACACACACACACACACACACACACACGCTGACTGGTACACAGTTAGTCTTTCTGCGTGCATTGGAACAGATTGTTCTTGATGAATTTGCTGAACAGCTGAATGCTCACAGTCTTGCTAGCGTAAAGCAAGAGTCGGATGCTGAAACATGCAAGATACAAGAGTATGTTTACACATATGTGCATGCACATGCGCTATTGTTCACGTTTTGTTTGACACCTCTCAACTAGTCTCACACAATTCTTTATCAGACTGGCAGGAGGTTGTGTTTACAAGGTACAAGGTGTAATGGCCGGTTTTAAAGACAAATTAATCAATATATTTGTATTTTTTTTATTTTTAAGCTCCAAGTTAACTAGTTATCTGCAACATAACTTCAATATAGTTGAATATGTAAAATAGCTAATCAGTACTTTTAAATAGAAATTATGATAATTTTTTTGTATATATACAAATGTTAATGCTATTATTTTTCATGCATGACTTTTATTGTAAACCTGCCCCTAAACCGCACATAAAAACTAAACGGACTGTTATTGGTCGCTTTATAAACCAATCAGATGGCTCATCCTGTCTAAGTGGGCGGTGCTTGGCCAATATAAGCTGTGATGTGGACCAGACCTTTTGTCTTTTAGTCAAAGCTCTGGCTGCGTAACACTACCAGCTTTCATTTATCCTTTTGGTTGCACTTTTTTAACGTGTCCTTGTAACTTGCATGTAATTATGCATAAATTATAGTTATTACCATAGTAACATGTAACGTGTAACAAGAACAATAAAATAAAGTGTTTCCATCTTTTCTTTTCTTATGTGCATTCTGTATGTGCACACTCATTAGTTGTTTGTGTTTGTCTCATTCTCTCTCTCTTCCTGCAGAGCCCCATCCTCCTTTACCTCTCCTCCTTTCACCTCATGACCTTCTCTGTCTTTCTCTCCATCTCTCTGTTTATTCAGTTGCACCCACCTCAGTGTTTTTGAATGCCCATAGATAAGAGCTTGCCTTGTTTATTTGAGAGGAAAACAGACTCACATTCATCCGCTCCTTGTATCTCTTTCTCTCCCTCTTCCCTTCACTCCTATCTGTCTTTTTGAGACCCTCTCTTGCTGAGGTTATGTTTGTGATGTTCCTGTCCCTTCCTGTCTCTGTGAGATCACAGCGTATGGTACGTACGCCCATGATTATGAGGGTTGAGCTTGAAGGGTTTAATTTGTGGGAGTTTGTTTGTGATTGATTTCAAATGCTACAGCAGATCTCTTTAATATCTCAGCTGTTTCTCCTAGGCAAGAATGGGAAACTCCTGAGGTAATAAGAAAAGACCTCCTGTGGTAGTAATTATACATTTATCCTCTAGAGATTCCAAAGAAATCTCTTTAATGTCTCAGTCTGTGCTCAGATTTGCCAAGAGAGTTCCCAATTAAACATCAGATATTTGAATATGAACTCTAAAATTGTTTTATGACCATATAATTATGCTGTTTGTGTTAAAGGGATAGTTCACCCAAAAATGAAAATTCTGTCAGTAATTACTCACCCTCATGTTGTTCCAACCTCGTAAGACCTTCGTTCATCTTCGGAAAATGAATTAAGATATTTTTGATGAAATCTGAGAGCTGGATCACTCCTCCATAGGCTTCTAAGGGATTGAAACGAGAATACTTTTTGTGTGCGCAAAAACAAACGACTTTATTTCAACTATTAATTTCCTTCTCTGTTGGCCTCTAGTCAGTTCACGTAGTGTGATTGCGTAGAGCTACGTCACACGTAGGCTCACTATTGGCCGACGCTGGTAATGTGTGTGATGCGTGTGACGTACAACAACAGAAGAACTGTGCTATTATACTAGTGAACTGACTCGAGGCCCACAGAGAAGGAAATGAATAGTTGAAATAAAGTCGTTATTTATTTATTTTTTGCGCACAAAAAGTATTCTCGTCGTTTGATAAACTTAAGATTGAGTCACTGTAGTCACTTGGACTATTTTAACAATATCTTTAATAACTTTTAGGGGCTGGCAAGCTTCAATTCCTTAAGAAGCCTATGGAGGAGTGATCCAGCTCTCAGATTTAATCACAAATATCTTAATTCGTGTTCTGAAGATGAACGAAGGTCTTACGAGGTTGGAACAACATGAGGGTGAGTAAATACTGACAGAATTTTCATTTTTGGGTGAACTATCCCTTTAATTTATTAGTCTTAGTGTATTTAAAATAACCTAATTTGTTTCTGGGGTTATTTTCTTCATGGGACATTTCAAAAGAAACATTGGAGACAAAGTTGATACTTCAATGAATTTTAACTGAGACTGTGATTATGTTTTCTTAGCTATGGAAGAGCGATCTCTGAACAATACATCTCCTAGACAACAACATTGAGATACAGTTGAGAAGGAATTTAGAGACAGGTTAACGATTAGCGAGAGAGCGCAATTCCAAAAAAGCACAGATGGGAGTGGAAAGTTCTGTGCGTGATCTACTGACAATGCACAAATTAAAGAACTCAGACGCAATCTACCAAGAGCAAATTAGCGTCTGGTTTAAAGGTACAGTTCACCCAAAAATTAAGCCCATGATTTACTCACCCTCATTCAAATCATTCTAGGTGTATATGACATTCTTCTTTCAGATGAATACAATCAGAGTTATATTAAAAAATGTCCCGGCTCTTCCAAGCTTTATAATGGCAGTAAATGGCCATTTCTATTTTGAAGCCCATAAAAGTGCATCTGTCCATCATAAAAGTTCTCCACACGGATCAGCGGGGGTTAATAAAGACCTTCTGAAGTGAAGTGATGAGTTTGTGTAAGAAAATATCCATATTTAAAACTTTATAAAGTAAAATAACTAGCTTCCGGCCAAACGAATATACGGATTGATATATCGTATGATATTTATGCTACACCATGACGCACTACGCTATTTCCAACGTCACAAGTTGGCCTAAGTGGAATCCGTATGTTCGTTTGTCTGGAAGCTAGTTATTTTACTTTGTTAAATTTTAAATGACTGAAATCTCCTCTCATGAGCTATAAAAGTAAGTACAACGTCTTGGTTCGATATTTATATGTACATTGTGGTGTGAATGGTTGTGTTTGTGTCTGTGAGTGGGGAAGTGCAGAGGTGTAAGTGTATATTTATCTAGTAGAGTGCATGCTCTGTTCTCACAGTGTCTTGCTGTTTCATTTCCTGACCTGACCCATGTCTGTTCACTCATGTGAATCACTGGGTCTCTTTCACTTTCCTGTATCTTTCCATCAATCCCTCTGTTTCTCTTCGTTTCAGCTTGGGAATGAGTTTTATTGATGTGACAAGAATTTGGCGACACCCTTGGAGCTCCTTCATTTTTACCTCTACTGATTTTCCCTGTCCATCCATCCCTTTTGTCTTTCTCATCCACCCCTTTGGTCTGTTCCAGTGTTCCATTTGAAGGCGGGTGTGTGTGGTCTACATCAACCATGGCTTCAATTACAATTCATCTCCATTAACCTAATTTGAGTCTTTGTGGGAGCGTGTTGATGTTGTGTGTAAGTCTAGTTTCTGCAGCTCTAGTCTTTCTGGTTGCTTTGTAGCCCATTTGCATTTACATTTACTGTTGTGTCTCTAAGCGAAGGGAAATAAGGTGAAAGGAGAGAGAGAATTAAAGAGAAATAAAAGAGAAAAACAGCCCTAGGTTCTGCCAGATGGTGGAATAACTGCCCCCAATCCCCCTCATCACCACCACATGCACTTTTTTTGTTCTCTCCATCATTATGGGTGGAGGGAGACAGTATGTATATTACGTACTCAAGTAAGGACACCACAAACCAGATTTTAGATTGCTTTGCTGAGTCAGTGTGTTCTTTCATAAATAGATGGCACATTTAAAGGGACAGTTCACCCAAAAATGAAATTTCTCTCATCATTTACTCACCCTCATGTCATTCCAAACCTGTATAACTTTCTTTATTCTGTGGAACACAAATGGAGATGTTTTGAAGAATGTCCAAGCTGCTCTTTTCCATACTATGAAAGCATATTGTAAGCACAGGCTGTAAAGCTTCAAAAATGAACCATAAATGTAGCCCATGTCTTTCTAAGTGTTTTGTAGCCATGCAGCAGCTTTTTGTGAGGAACAGAATGAATATTAAGTTGTTGTTTACAGAAAATCATGAAATAGTAGTGTTAATTCTTGCTTTTTCAATGTTTGTGCAAGATATCAAGACTGGGCTAAGTTAAAACTTAGAAATGTGTGGCCTTTATCAAATAGAAATTATTAATGACATATTTGGAAACGTTTTTATTATTATTACATTATACTAAACAATGTAATAAAATAAATATTCCCTTGTGAAAAGGAAGTGGACTTTAGCATACTTTTAAAAAAGAGTGCTTGTTACATTTAGTTCACACTTGAGGATATTCTTTTATAGTATGTTTTCGGAGACTTAACTGCAGTTAAATTAAAATTTATTATTGTTTAAATTTAAATCTTTAAATTTTTTTAATGTAATTTCATAATTACTTCTATTGTCTTTAAAATATGGGTAAAATATACCGATAAGCATTTATTGTCTCTAACTGGAAATAAAATATACTTTAATAACATTTCTATTGAAACTTGCATGTCATGTATTTACATATTTGTAATTACATAGTTGTAATAAAGTTGCAATTTAATGCATTTAAAATATATTAGTTTTAAACTTAATATTTAAAATTATAATCGAGTACTTTACATGTACTTTAGTATGTTTTGTATGTGAACACATCAAAGTTAGTGTGCATCTTTATAGAATGACAAAAGATTATTAAAACATAATAATTTCAAATGTACTTAAAAGTAAACCTTAATTTGACATTACTAAGTACCCTTTTTAAAAAGGACTTAAGTAATTTAAGAAGCAGTCATGAAAGTGTTGTCTTTTTAAGTAAACTTAGGTGACCTTATTTATTTAATTTTATATTATCCGCAACTATTTTCAAAAAATATATACTTTTAAGATTTGATGTACACTACAAGGGCACATTCAATACAATTGAGCAGACTTATTTTTTATATTGGTTAATATGCTCCAAAGTCTGCAACCCATAGCCATACCCGACACAGACAGAGGAAAAATAAGTGTTGTTTGTTGTTGTTGATGTCAGATCTTGTGCAACACATCTTGATACAACAAGTTTTATTATGGATATTCACAAATGAGATTCGAGAACAACGATTTTCAGTCAATGATTATGTAAATTTCAATCTGTTCTTTATACAAACCAATCAAATGGCTTCATAATAAGAGAGATGATTGATGACGATTGATATCAAATAATTTTTTTTCAAATAGAATTCAAAGTTTTCAATCAAATCTGTTCACTTTTGTGCTAGCAGTTTTTCTCCACAAATGCGTTTCAGTAGCAAAGCATTATTTCAGAAACAGCTGAGATCATTAAAACCTGCAGTAGTGTGGGTATTAATGCAAAGCTTAGCACTGCAAACAGTCAGATCTGAATAACCCAGTTTTATTTTAAGACTAACAGCAGCCACATCACACATATGGTCCGGGTGCCATAGCAACTCTGACAGTATGTTGGGATGTCTGTGCTGTGTGTATGTGTGCTATGGAGGTGTGTTTGTCCTGTGTTGGTTGATTTGGTATGTGTGTTGGATCAGTTAGTGTACTTTTGATATTGATTTGTATGTTTGTTTTAGGGGTGGGTGGCAGGGTTGTGTCATGTCTCATGCTCAGAATAGTAATCTGTGCACGATATGACATCTTTCTGATAGCAGCATATCTGCCATTAAAATCAATAATCCTCTCATGGGGCCGACCCTGCAGCCAGTGCGCTAATGCACCGAGCTACATACACACACACACACACACACATAAATATCACAATGATATTTACTTAATCTTGCATTGATATTTACGTATGGACAAACACGGTGCTTGTTCAGCTTTATGTCAGAGGCACATTAGCATCTATTTCTCTTTAGAGGTGTTTAGTAAGGGTCTGTGTTTTAAGCCGTTCTCTTGTCCTCTTTTTTCGTGTTGCGTAAAGGTTAAACCTGATGGGACCCATAACCCAGACAGCCAGAACACTGCTTTGTCTGTCTAAATGAGTGTGTGTACCTGGCTCTCCATCTCAACCCTGCCATCCCAATCATTCAAATGAACACCTAGGAAATTGGAATTGATTCGGCCCCTTTGTGTGTGTGTATGTGTGTCCCTGGCCCTTAAATAGGATAGATTGTCACCCTTATGCAGGAAAACGCACATTCACACACACATTATTTTTGGTTTTTCTATCATAATGTGGACTTTTGATTGACATTTATTGTTTTTTTATTCTGAACTAATAATATTTTCTATCCTCTACTCCTTAAACTAACGGTCACTCCATTGGCTGGTTGGTCGATTTTAGGTTTTACTGTCCTTGTGGGGACATTTGCCTCAACGTAAGAAAAACCTGACACACATACAGTTTTAAGACTTGGCAGTGAGCTTATAACTGGAGCGTTCACATGTAATGCCAGGGAGATTAAATGTATGTTTTTTTTTCCGCTCTTGATAAGTCAACAGCGCGTACCAGCGCTCAGCTAATAGGAAGACTGCTTGTACACACACGCACCGTGTTGCCAAGCAGACGCTGCTGGCTCTAATGCTGGCATGCAAGTTTGTGTACATGCATAAATACGAGAGGGCGCTAACGATTCTGCATATCCCGTGCCATAATGCCAGATGTACCCTCGCCACGTACACATCTGGGGCCTGCGTATTCTATAGAAAAAATGCCATTTAGGATTAAAAAAAATGGACGAAAAGTGATTGGTGGGATCAAGAATATATAAACAGAAGGAGATAGCCTATAGCTAAAAGAGGGGGTAAATGGAAGCAGAGGAAGTATGGGCCACCAAATGCATGTTTAAATTTTGAGCAGGCACTTAAGGGGACAGCACAGAAATGCATATTTCTGGAAAGACATGGAAAAGCAGCTTTAAGTGTGCACGTGCTGCCAGGGCAGCAGTTTTTAATGGGAGCGTGTGAGGTGTGCAGAGGAGAGGAGTGAGGGGAAGAGGAAAAGGGGAGAGAATGGAAGCCTTAATGGATTCATTTTTGCTTCACTAATTTTAGGGCCTTTTAACAGCATGTGCCTTCTCCCCTTTCTCTGCCTCCCTCTCTTTCCTTTTCTCTGCATCTCCAGTTAATTTAATGAAGAGTCGCCCGATTGCTTTTAGCATTAATATTCCAATATGGAGTGGTGTAAATAATAAATGCTTCTCTCTCTTTCCCTCCCTCCCTCTCTCTCTGTCTCTCTCTCTCTCTCTTATGGATGATGTTGAGTCCCATCTGTTGTGTCTTTGGTGCTACTGACTGACTGAGCACTCCCTCTGGAAAGAGAGAAAGAGAGAGATAAAAAGTAGACATAGCAACAGTATTGGTGAAATGGAAAGGTGTGTCTGTTAGCAAATCTGGAGTTTTGGCTTTCTGCTGTTCGTTGTACCAAGGATGCCAAGAACAGCGGATGCAGTGCGGGATTATACAAAGACCACCAGGGGGTCAAAATTTTTAAAGTGTATAACAACTTTTGTTTTTACCTCACAAAGCTATCATATGGCTTCAGAATACATGTCTTATGTACTACGGCTGTGGAGTTTGACAGCCCATTCAGCATGAGCATTCTGTCTAAAGGGCCACTCACTCCAAGGACAATAACTATAACTATAACAATAACTATTACTATAAAGTTTTCAGAATCGTTCTAATTATATGACAACAGGGCAGTCCGCACTATAGCTATAACGATACAGAGAAACAAAATACAGTAGTTGGAATCACTTTCAGAATGATTTTTGACGGCCAATCATACTCCAAAAGACTTTAAAGAACTGGATCATTTAAAAAGGCTTGATGATTGAGATAAGCAAAGAGGGAGATCTCTGCTTGTGTCCACAGACTGTTTCATTAAAGCTAGAGGCCCCTTGCAAAATTGTAATGAGTTCAGCTAATTAATTTAGACCATGTCAACAGATGGCTAAAGCCACATGGCCATCTTTACCGTATGCACAGACATACACTTTATACACCTAGCAAACACGATCATCCTCCATTTTGTCACTGACAGAGACCTTTAAGTGTAGTTGTGAACAAAATTTTGCCAAGAAGTTAGCTTGTGCTTAGTTCCTCTTGTGCTTATTTTACTCTCAATTTCATTGGCTGTTGTTCATTGCTTAATTTGCAAGGCCGGATCATGGTGGGACAATGCACACAGCTGACAACTAGTCAACTTGATTTTAGTTTGACATCTGTCTTTGCATCTGTGACTGGACAAGGGACATGTTCTGCATTTTCTGGCTATAATTTGTGTCTTTTTCAAATTAATCTTTGTTATATAATTATATTTATATAACAGCAATATAAGTTTTTGTTATGTCCCCTTTTTAGGTAAATGTGTGTGTGCATAATAGAGTGTCAGTTTTAGGCAGAAAGGGTAATCAATCTCCTTTTCTATGCTCTGCTGCTCTGGAATCATAATGGGCCCAGAGCAGACCCCTGGGGTACGCCTGTGTGTTCTCAGCCTATTAAACAATTACACACACACACACATGTGGCACTCATCTCTATCCTGATACACAGTTACACACTAACACTCTCATTTCCCCTCCGTAACCTCCCCAGTATTAAAGCCCAAAGTATACTTCAGTTTTGACGTGAATGCTTAGCCTTTCAAAGTATAGGCTACTCCATTTGATAGCATGCATGAACACTGGCACTTGACACTAGAAAGATTTAATCTTTATTCAATGTCTGTTCTGTTTCGCTCCGGAAGTTATGAGTGATAAAAGTGTCTTTGTATTGTCTTTGTACTCATCAAAAATAGAGTTGCGGGTATCTCTTACACTCTCACACAAGCGCTCATCAGCTCGGGTATCTATTGTAGTCTTGAGTAGTTTGTTGTCATTGTTCTGTTCCTTTTTTATTGTTGTTGTTTTTTTTTACTTTTAAACAACAGGTCAGATCGGTGTTTCCACCTTATTGACAAACAAAATAGTGAAAAAAAGAGTTTAAGGCACATGTGCAAGCTGAGAGCATAAATGGGCTGTACAGTAGGCGCATACTATGCAGATTATTATATGTAATCAAATGTAATCAACTCATACCATAGCGTACGCATAAAAAACATATATAACACCAAATTTGTCCCTGACATTTAAAGTCAGGGTATTGGAGAAACAATGTGAAAGGAAGTACCAGAGTGGTTTCAGCAGGTGTGTGTTTTGGGGGCATCTCTGGGAGTGTGTGGAGTGTGGTGAGCGTAGACAATCTGTCAAGGACAGGTTGGGCGTAGGGGGTGGGTGTAGTTTTAAAGAACACAACAAAAATAGAGACACAGAGAGAGAGATAGACCACATTAATGGCTACATTTGTCTGCACGCACGTGCAGTCATGTAAACACAGCCACGAAAGAGAATTGTTCCATTCTTCCCCTTAACCTTCCTTCTCCCTCCCTCCCCACCCCAACTCCTCTTTTGCTCTGTCTCTCCTCGTATGGCCTCTCCACTTGTGCCATCACAGCCATTTCACAGCTAGTTTTGGTCTGAGTATCTAAACAGAAGCTTCCCATTAAAGATTAACTGTTAAGGGACAGCACATTCAGGGCTGCCCCCTCCCCCTGGTGTATGAAAGAGGTCACAGTACTCTAAAAAGGGGTGTGCTAGTTTTAAGCGACATTTGCCATTCTGCAAAGATCTGACGAATCAGCATTTACAACGACCCCACCCAGGTCAGGTCAAAAATTGCTTCAAGACACACTTTTAGCTGCCGGACTTAAATTAAGTACACTAGACGACACAGTCTTGGGCTTTCTCATGCACTCAGCTCACTCAAGAGAGACAGACAGGGTACACTTTGTTATAGTGTATTTTTATTACTAAACTCTAAAGTACTGAAGCATTGTTAGAGAAAACTATGAAGAGAATCTGTATTTGTGCATGCATCCATATTTTGGAGGTCATGCCGTCTCTTACGTATTTTTGTCAAAGCCCCAAGTGGTGTGTGTATGCATGTGAGCATCTCAGGGCGCGTGCGTCTTTGTGTGCCTGTCAGTTTGTGTGTGTCTGGTGCACAATAGTGGTAATTATGTTGGCTGTGGGGGCTCAAGGGGAGTGTGTGAGGCTGTGTGTGTGAGTCAGAGCGAGGGGCAGCAGTCAAACAATAATATAATCTGGGGCTTTTGTGTGCGTAGGGCAGAGGGCAAGACGGTGTCAGCTGTTATTGAGTACTTATCCCTGTAACGGACCTTTCATCAAACACGCACACTTAAAGCCGCGCACACTTCTCACAAACACAATAGCACCCTCACCGCAGGCATATCTCTAAAGCCACAATTTACTAAAAAAATACTCAGCAAATATACAAAGAAACAAAACAAGCACACTCTCACTTGGCACACAATGGCTCAATGAGAAAGAGTGGAGCTTGTTAAGGTTTGAAAGACTTTTATTGTATTGGACCGCTCTTGAAGCCAAACAGCAAATCGCCACAGAAACAGCTTGTGGTACAGCGTTTGTCTCAGAGGTGACCGGAGTTAATCTCTAACTGTTTACTGTTCAATCTCGCACATGATAAAGGAAGCTCTGGTGGAGAGTTTGATGGATTGGTGTAAGATCTGTTTTGAGGGTGTGGAAAGAGTATAGCGCGGTCCTTAATAGTCATTTTAATAGGAATCCACACGATTGTGTATTTCAGGTGAAGGCAAAAAATGTCCCCTTGCAGATTTCATGTTGACCAACAGAAAGCTGCTTGGATAAAAGTAACTTCTTTTTGAGCTGTGCTTCATTCATACATTGCTACACTATTGACAATAAACAATGGACCTTTTTTGTTTGTGAAATGTTGCCGAAATTTTGCTAATGTGACCACATGTTGTATAGATGAGGTAGTAGTCCTGTGTGGAGTCTGCATCAGTCTAGGCTTTGCAAACTTTGCAGTACTTTTCTTGAACCTAATTTACAAATAGGATACCATATGGTTTTGTGAACTTCCCAGACACGCGACGACCATCGCAAGACCGCATGTAAAAAGTGCAGCATTTGAGACGGCCTGTAAAACCAAGCATCTTTAATTGTCTGGTCAACAGATGTCAAAGTTCATTGCAGCAAAAGTTACACATTTGTGTGTGTTTTTTTAACAAGCATTTTTTTCTCTCCATGTCCTTGTGATGCACATATGCAGATTTGTGAACAGATACTTGTAGCTGCTTGATTTCATTTGTTGTTGTGTTTGGAAACATCAGAACATAATTATGCAACAAACCACATGGGACAGGGCACTATAGCGAATATTAGCATTAAAGGGAGAGTTCATCCAAATTTTTAAAATTCTGTCATGATTTTCTCATCCTAATGTCCTTACAAACATCTTGTATGACATTCTTTCTTTTATGGAACACATAATCAGATATTTTGAAAGTCATTGGGGTTCAAACAACATTGGGCACTATTGACTTTCATTGTATGTTAAAAAAAAAAAAAACGTTCTTCATCTTTTGTGTTCGGCAGGAGAAAGATAAATAGAACTTTTGGAACGACATAAGGGTGAACTATCGTTTTAACTGTCTGTTGTGACGTTCCTCTTTCTACTGTCATTGTGGAGCTATAGTTTGCAAAGAATCTTGATAAGCAAGTTAGTTAAATTTAGTTAACACATTTATCGCTAACTACCTAAATATTAACACATACGATCATGCTGAGGTTTGTTACTGCAAAGAATAATGCAAAAACTTATATCTGTACAAAGGAACTGCGCTTTCATGATGTGTTGTCTACGTATTTGCTGCTGCGATGACGTACTTTCGTAGAGTATGTTTCAGGTATACAATTATGGGGCATTCACAAAACTTGTAAAAACAGCCAACATGGCATGGGGGGAGCAGGGGGTTATGGGATTGCAGTACGTGCTCTTTATATGGTCTCTCTGGTCTTATCCATGACCTTCTCTTTACCACAGATCAGCTCTGAGCCTGGCAGGGGGTTGAACTTGATTTTGAACTATATGACTCTCGGCTCTTTGATTCCCCCCATCTCTCTCTCTCTCTCTCAGGACTGTGTCCGGGATGATAAATAAATGTTTCGCTTTGTCTTGTCATCAATAATGCATTATTCCTTTAAGTGCTGATGTGAGCTCTTCCATTCTTTCTCTCCCTCTCTTATTCATTCAATTTATTCTATCCTTCAACTAAAGGTAGACGAGTGAACTAAGAGATTGAAACAGCGAAAATCACTTAAAGGGTATTGTTGTGGATCGGCGTTTGGGGACGTGTGTGTTTATGTGTGTTGTACAGCTCAGAGAGAGAGAGAGTTCAACAGGATTCTCTGGTATCTTCATATCAACTGTTGCTGCAGGGGTTTTGCTTGCTGTTTGCTTGAAATGTATTTTAACTTTTTATTACCTTAACACAGACCCCCCCCATTCATTTTAATTTTTATGTCGTTTTGGTTTGAAATTCAGTTCCCCCCCCCCCCACACACCTTTGGACATAATCTGTAGTCCATACTAAATCTAGCCTATTACAATATTGAGCATTACTTTCAATCAAAATTCACCATGTATAAAAGGAAAATAAAGGAAAGAACGAGAAAAATTCTTCTTTATCAGAGATATCGCAACTATTTCAAAACTGTAAAATAGTGTTTTGTCAGGTAACCAAAGAATGTGCTTCATGTGGTAAATGTTAATCTAAATGAATAAAAAAAATATTGTTTCAAGGAATGTGCCAGGTTTATTTAAAGAGCACATTTACCATTTAAATCAGGCAAGGCATTCCAAAAGGGTTTAAAAGCTGAATATTCAGCTCATATTTGCCAAAGCACTTATATTAATTCTTCTGTACAAAAATTTTGCTTTTTCAGCAGTAAAGTTGTTTAAATCACCCCAGTTTTGTGATGGGAGGTAGTTACATCATGTTTATATTTTGGTATCCTTGCATGTATAAAGTGCAGCCTTTACATGATCATGATAGGAGGGATTCTAATTTTGCACAGACAAGGTTATTAAATTACCAGTAACTGTGACCCCCTCCCATAGCACATAACAGGCACAATACCAGTATAAACATGAATATCTATGGGTACAATATGCGTCACATGACTAAACATGCATCATCGTTTTCACAGTCCACACTACAACGCAAAAACAACATTTTCAAATTTATCCACTTTTGAGAGAATTTTCCAAAAGCTTCTTTTTTTAATAAAAATGCCTTCTCTGTGTGGACGGATGGCCAAAACAGAGAGAAAAAGATGCTTTTTCAAATGAAAATGCATTAGTGGACAAGGCCTAATTTGATTTTATTTATTTATTTTTTACTGTATTTATCAACATGTTTTATCTAGTCAAATAAAGTAGATTAACTAATGAATATTTCCAACTTTCATACTTTATATACTCATCAGCTTATATTAGCTTCCCAAAACTCTGATTTGGGATCTTTATGTTCCAGAAACGGTAAAAGAGAAAACAGATGGAAGGAGTGCTGGAGTTAAGGAGAAATGGGTGGAGCAAAGAGAGGGGCCCAGAAAGATGAAGAGATCAGGGGAAATATGGAATATGAAGGGGGCGGGGGTGACCTAATTGTGGAAGGGCAAGGCAGGGTGACCGCCAGTAATCAGCTTACTGTAGCACTCCACTCCTCAATCTGGGACACTACCTCCCCCTGTATGCATGTGTGTGTTTTCAACCATCTCTAAGCGCGTGTTGATCATGGACTTTGGTGCCTTGTATGGGATATGACTTATATCTTGATAAGAATTGACAATATACTAAGGAAAGATACTAAATATACTTCTGTACAAGAATGTGAATTTAAACACATCCATTCTGAAATGTGTCTGACTGTAATTCATAGCACAATGCAAACCTGTGTTGCATGTTTGGCATTGCCACAAGGGGCACTATAGTATTTTTTGAGCCAAGTGGGTGCAATGCAATTTAAAAAGATACATAAAGATTTATCTATATGTTTATTTGCCTTACTTATTTTTAATTTTGACTTTGTAATGTTTAATTGAAATGTCATTACTCTCATTTTCCAGTGAAACAACCACAATTTCTTTCTGGTGATGTATGCCAGACTTCTCCAATCATTTAGTCCGCTTAAACCCGCCCCTTTATTAAAATTGACCTCAAGCTCGTATTCAGATCTGCCAACAATCGATGAATAGAACCAAGTCTAAGAACCATTTTTTTTAATAGTCCGTTTCATTTGGATGTATTGTGGCATCGTGAGAGGTAGGGTATCACCAAAGTGTGGGTTGCTTCACAAATGGAGTCTAGGCAGAGATCAAGTCACTGGTATCTTTTTAATAATCATCTCCAAACTCCAAAACGTTTTTAAACAAAATACTCTTCCAGGTTTTCTTTATGCTCTCTTACAAAAAACAGCCAGTGGCCGTTTCTCAATACCAAGTACGCAAACTTCGGACTTGCGTCCTTGGTAGTTCGGACTTGCCAAGTTCGACTCAGGAGAACGAACTCCCGAGGACGAGAAGACGCGAGTCCGGTTATTCTGCAAATGGAACAGTGCGTTCTTGATCGCGTCACTCAACACGCTCTGGCTACTCCAGTTATCTCTTTATGTATATTTTAGGCAACAATAAAACGAAATATGCTACAACTCTGCCTCTTTTCGTCAACAATAAAACGAAATATGTTATAAAACACCACTCTGCCTCTTTTCATTTAAAAATCTTAAACAGTAGCCTAATGGTCATGTGGTTCAGGCAACGCGTACATTATCTTCACTGCATATATTTATAACAACATGAACATGATCTTTTTGTTTTCATTTTAAAAATATGAAACATTATTGATTTTTATTGACATTTAACAAACAGAGACAGGGTTTTGTCCTTTTATTTTATTGTACATATAGTGAAGAGAATGTTAAAATATAAAATATATATATATTAAAGTAGCTTATGTCTCTTTTTGTTAAATGTCAGTTTTAATGATCAATAATATCTACAATGATAAATAAGGCAAACAATTCAAACATAATTAAGCTCTCTAATAGGCTACAAAGTTAAAGTTAAATAGCCTAAATATATAAAGTTATGAAACTTCACTTTGCCCTCAGCCAAAAAGGATTTTTTTGTCATGGAACAAACAATAGTTTAATGAGACCAAAGATCGACTTATACACAAGACGAATTATACGTCAAGTTTATCCACTAGACTAGAGACATCAGAGCCAGCGGCAAACGTCAGAACCACTAGCCGAGGAAAAGCTGTTCCAGTCGGGGTTGATGAGCGTTTAACACCCGCGGTGAACGCCTGGATGTCACAACTCCGAAAACGTCAGATACATTTTTCAAATAGGCGCTATCTTTATAAATAAACCACAGATTTGAGCTTTAAACAACCACATTCTCGCCTGAAACACTCTTAAAATTACATTTCATGACACAATAACAGTAGTATTTTGATATTACACGGGTTTTCTCCTCTGCTATTGACGCTTGCTGGTTGGTGCGAGATGCATTCTGGGATACCTGGCTGTCTCAAGTCCGCACAAGTCACCTCTCGATGCATCCTCGGTAAACGGGGCAGATCAAGAACACATCCGGGGATTTGAACTGGACTTGGCTAGATGTGAACTTTGAATTGAAACAGTACTTGGGCAGTGACTGATGACGTTTCACAAGTCCACAAGAACGCAAGTACAGATAAGAACGCATATTGAGAAACGGCCAGTCTCTCTGTTCTCAGCTCATTAACAGCTTTTCTCCTTCACTCGCAACAGCTGTGTCCCCATTGCTGAGGAACCTGGTAACTGTAGTCCGGGACCAGGTGGCCATCTTGGTTTGTAGTCCCCATGCTGCAACCACCCAAATGGCACATTCCTTGCCTCTATGCATACCCTCTCACAATGCCACAGTATGTTACAATATGGGGAAAAAAGTTTTGCTACTACGTCCGATTCTTTGCGACTTCCGATTGACCACGAAAATAAATCATCCGTTCACAATCGAGTTGTACCTTCCGCATATCAAATCTTACATTTATTTGTCTCAAATGTCTTGAGGAACCCAAAATAAGTTAAAATGTCAAAGTTGCGTGTTTCCATATAATGAAAATGCACTCTAAATGTTGCTTTATTTACAAAAAAATGTGCATACTTGCGTAGAATATGTTCATTGCTATATGTGATAAGCATATGCTCCGTGACAGTGTGAAGTACAGTGTGTGTGGATGGCTCTGGGCAGCATGAGACAGACTCCACTGGATCACTGTCACTCAGAAACAAACACGCAGACGCTGATGGCACATCACAATGACACAGATCTGGACCTCTGTCTATTTCTCTTACCCCTGTCCTGTGTGTGTGTGCTCTCTCACATCAAATCAAAGGATGGCACATAAACTTTAGCCACCAGCCTTGCACCTCCCTTCCCCCCGCCACTGTCTCTCTCTCTCTCTCTCTCTGTCTGTGTGGATATGTGCCTGGTAGTGGTTGCTGCCACACTGCCTAATTGGGGCTGTCATAGGCTGTTACGTCCAGGGCAGAGAGAGAGAGAGAGAGAGGGATGAGGAATGGTATGTCTCATCTGTCGCCTTTCTCTCAGTTGCATGCTACAATTTGGCCGGGTTAGAGGGTCAAACAGGACACGAAATGTCAACAAGGACCATGACCTCTGGGTAAATACATTGTCACTAGCCATCGTGAAGTGTACAGGGTTTCCAGTGACAGAGGAACAAACAACACTCAATTTCACTAAGAATATATTGCACCTGCTGATAACATTGTTTCTTTGAAACATGCTATCTGCGTTGTTTTATCACCTAATTCGCAAAAGAAATTATGTGAAATTATTATTTTGATTTGATTCAAATTTTTTATTTGATTTGATTCTTTTCTGATTTTGGATTTTGATTAAATTTTGACCTGATTGGTTCTGATTGCTAGGTTGTAGAGAATTAACTTCCATGATCTACAAAATGTACAAAAAAAAACTCACTTTTAAATAGAGCTGGGTATCGATACAGATTTCCTGATTCAATTTAATTTCAATTCATATTAAGTTATTGATTTGATTAGATCCCATTTGATTCGCTTCTGATGTTGGATTTTAAATTAATTCAATGCCCCATCGTGCATTCCTGTTCTGATTGCTAGGTTGTAGAGGATGCAGCAAACTTCCATGATCTACAAAATGTACTAATATGTCAAATTTAAATAAGGCTGGGCATCGATACAGATTTCCTTATTCAATTTAAGCTTATTGATTCGATTAAATTTGAGTTGATCCAGATTCATTGATTCCATTGATTCTGATTTTGATTGTGTTAAATTTTATTTGTGATAAAGTTGGTTTGATTCATTTCTAATGTATTTGAGTATTTTTGCACTTAATGTTGCTTAAATATGAAAGAAATTCTCACTCTGCGAATAATGTAAATTATACAGAGCATTGTTTCAGACTATTTCAAACTAGTAACCTATCTTTAAGAACCGGGTCATAGGAGTAATTTATTTCTGGAATCAGGCTACACTATATGTTTGTTTTTTCATGCAGCCAATGAGGACAACTCAATAGAAAGAGTTTTTTATCGTTCTTTAAAACAAATTTGAGTTTAGTCTGCTTTTTAATTTATCATCTGAATTCCCATTCCTCAACCATTGAGATAAATGCAAACACTTACGTACTTTTTTTTTTATTCATTCCTTAGAAGAATTCTTTAGATTCCCTCACAAAATCAGTGCGGAAAATGTGAAAACAGTCTGTGTTACCATCTAGGCCTGTAGATCTCCCACACACTTCATCTCTGTCCATCAAAACATACACTCAGTAGCGTCTTTATGTAACATTTGAACAACAACAACATGAACTAGCATGCTAGCACAAATGTACCACACACATAGAGGTTCTGTCAGCTCTTCTTGTAATCCCTCAGACAAATTACAAGATCTTCTTCTGCTCCTTTACTCATTCTCCTTCTTCCAGCAGCAATTGGATTTGGATAAAGATGGCTTTTCCCTTTCTCCTCTGTTTTAGCTTCGTGTGGCTAAAGACGGATTTGCCCAGGGAGATTACAGTCAGTGGAGGAGAGAAATCGCATTTGAGGAAAAACGTCTTTACTAACCCCAAACAACAATCCCCCAGTCCATCCATCCCTCCCTCCCTCCCTTCTTTTCTTTTTCTTTCTGTATGTGCAGCTTTTTTGCTCGGAGCAGGATGAGAGAAAAGCGAGATTGAGACCATAATCCTTCTCCTGATGTTTGGGCAGATAGACAAGGAAAGACACAAAGGGTCAGCAGCCGCTCTCTATCTCTGTCTGTATGTTTCTGAATAACCACTGGTCTGGCCGGCGTAGTTAGTGGCATTAGCGCCGAGGCTAACATTAGGGCTAAGTGCTGAATGGACTGGGAGTGTCAGAAGGCCAGGCTAAATGAGAGCTTAGCTGCTGCTCTTTGGCAGCTTAGCTTGTTAAGAAACTAGCCTGGATGTTGTCATCAGATGAGGCTTAAGCAGAGAAATGAAGTGGCCAGCAGCGATTCAGACACTTACAGTCTGAAAGTGCTGCTGTGGCCATACCATGGTACAGTGATGATATCATATGGTAATATCATGATACTCAATAAAAACCTAGGTATTGAATGATTACAGTGTCATGGGAATAGCATGGTACATATCCAGAAGAAACATGGTATTGCCAAAAACCTAGGTACAGCATTGATACATACCGTCATACAGAATGGTTTGTATATCCATGTCTTGGTATTACCATGGTACATGTCCAAAAACCTTCATATTACCATGGTGTAAGTCCACAAACATCCATATTACCATGGTACTTGTTCAAAGAAATCTTGCTACACGTCCATACATGGTATTTATGGTTTGGATATTTATATTCTGTGATATTACCTTGCTACATATCTAAAAACCTTTCATATTAATGTCAAAAACCCATAGTACCTGTCCAAAAAGTGGTATTATGTCCAAAATACATGACATTACCATTGTACATGAAGCAGTGTGGTAAGAACACTTTTATTTGAATGAGTGAATTATAGCGTTTATTTGAATTATCGAGAGAGAGAAAGAGAAATGAAAAGCGTGCTTGAATTACCTGCATCTGTGCGGCGTCTCTCACTACAAACAATAAAGCTGTGTGTTTATTTCCTTCAAAAACACAGATGTTACCCCCTCGTTGCTGACTTGGAACTACCTGTGCATTAAACGGTTTTATTGCACACCTTCCATCCAATCAGAATTGAGTATTCAGAGAGACCATGGTATAATATTGTTTAAGGGGGTGGTAAAACACGATTTCACTTTTCTAACTTTAGCTAGGTGTAATGTTACTGTTTGAGAATAAACAACATCTGCAAAGTTACAGCGCTCAAAGTTCAAAGCAAAGGGAGATATTTGCTTTTAAAGAAATCAATTTCTAAGGACTACAGCAAACGGCCGGTAGGGACTACACGACATTCCTCCAGGGTTGCTGACGTCACTAACCCCAATATTTACATAAACCCCTCCTCCGAGAATACGAAATAAGGGGGGCGAGGCCATTTTTGCTTTGGAGAAGAGTTGTGGTATAGTAGGCTGTTGTTGCCGCAATGCCGTCGAAACGCTGTTATTTTCATCCGGATTAGAGGTCCACTTTGTTCAGCCTTCCTAGGGTCTGGGGAGTTAGGGATCAATGGTTAAAATTTATTTTTAACTCGGTCCCTCATTATTACCCAAATCTCGCTCTCTGTGCTGAGGAAAATTTTACGGAGGAAAGCTTCCACAATCTTTGCGAGTTCAATGCAGGATTCGCACAACGGCTTGTCCTGAAAGATGGAGCAGTTCCAACTTTAAGAACAGAAGCTGTTGTTTACGGGCCACAACCTGTAAGTATGATTTATTTTTCGTCAATGTGTTTTCCTGCAATAGTTCGTATTGTTAATTGTACGTTGTAGCAAGGAAGTAAACAAATGGCAACGCTGTTTGGCTCTGCAAACCAGCTTGTTAAATGCTCATTCAAACCTAACATTACAAACTTTTTTAAATCTCAACAGCGAACTTGGAATTAGTGTAAATTATTCTTTGATTAGAGCTTTTATGTATTGTTTATCTACATGCTTGTTTATCTACAGGCATGCTAAACATGGTTCTGTGTTTGATTTGGCTAACTTACTGTAGTAACGTTAAAGCCAATGTTTAGTGTTCGTTTTGGGTTAATAGTTCTGTCGACAGATATTTGGCTACATTCGTTCTAAAAATACAAAAGTAACGGTGCCATACAGTCAGAAACGATCACTATAGATCCGCAGTCTTTACTCAAAAAAATCCCTATGAGGACTGTAACGTTAGTATAATTTGTTAGAACGATTATATGAAATTCTTGTTTATGAATATGAAGCTTATTTTTTGTAATACTATAATAATTAGTACAATTTAATTACAGTGTATCTAAAAAGAAATGAGACATAAACAACAACAAAAAACAAACCTTTCTGAAAAGTCGTTTAACAGCCGTTCTTGAACAGGGTCTCCTCGATCATCTTCACTAACATTCTCTGGGTCCGATTGGTTTTATTTACGCCATCGTTTATAATACACCAAGCACAAACTACCTGTAAAGGCAAGGGGCGTTTCCGGAAAACATGCACTAGTCGGTTAGCGAATCACAACACACTGGCCCAGCTAACCAATCTGACCCCATTGCGTATTTTTGAGGGACTGGCTTCATAGAACCCGGAAACCATCAGACCGTTTTTACAAGGAGGGGCAGAGCAGTGTAGAATAAAGGTCAAATATTGAAAAATAATGCAATTTTTTAAAAACGAAGCATGAACACATGTTACAGTGCACCCCACAAACACAATCAAGCCTTCAAAAAATTTGTTTTACCACCCCTTTAATCATAGAACATACGTGTTTCCATGTGTTTGGTCCATGACGTAAGTCCCAATCAAGAGTTGTGTGTGTCCTATATCTAATGTCTTCTGTGTGTGTGTGTGTGTGTGTGTGTGTGTGTGGGTTGGTGGACAGACGTTGGGCAGGGTGAATAATTAAACAATGTGGGCGGCAGAAGGTCTTTAACCCTGAACCTCAAGACAACACAACCAATCAATAATGCATCTAGAAGACATGATACAGACGTACTCAATACCACATTGGCACTCAACTTTTATCTCTGCATACTGTGTATACTGTACATTATGTCTATTCTTTCTTAGCTCCTCTGGTACAACATTAAGGTTACAGGCTTGAAAAATATAAAGCTTGAATTTATCGCAAGTTTCTTCTGCCAAATGAATGCAAATGTTCTTTTTCAGCACTTTTGAGTGTAATGCATGTAATTTCATGCATTATAATTAAGACTGGTTTTCATGAGGGAGAATTCTTTGCGGAGGATCTTATTCTTCGGAGAAAAAGAAAGTATATGTTTGGTGTGTGAGCACGTCCCACGTGGTGCGGTTGTCAGGCTGAGACAGGCCACCGTGTGCTGGGCGGCTGCATGTGTCTGTGTGTGTATGTGCGTAGTTGTCAGGCCGCTGTGTGCAGTGTGTGCCACCAGCGCGGGTAATGGGGATGGACCTGTCAGCTCACTTAATGCAGCTAATGTGTGCTAGAGCCGGGGGATATGAATCCACACACACACACACACACACATACACACACACACACAGTGCTCCCCTCTCCTCGCCTCGTCACTGCTCTGTCAAATTCTTTCGCTTCCTCTAGCCTATGCCTATTTATTTCCCTCTTATACCTTCTTTCTTTCTCTCTACACTTCTCACTGTAAAACAAAATTGTTCAGTATATGTAGAACTTAAAAAATGAAGAAAACTGTTTTCAAGTTGAGTTCTTTTATGGATAAATGTCTCATAATCTGCAAAACTTGAGCATTTCATACTTGTTAATTGAATTTTTTTAAAGTCATCAGGAAATCATAAATTGACAGTTCTTTCATTCGTTTTTTAATTAATGGGCTCGTAATCTTTAATCAAATTAACTTCCCCTCCCTCTTGCAGCGGCATCTCTTCTCTTCTCTGATGTGTTTACAGGCACAAGGGCGGGACACCAGTCACTCATTATGAGATCGACCAATAGCAAACCACAACCATCCAATCAATTCCCCATGGACAAAATCAAGTCCCGCCCTACATTTTTTCTTGTTCAGGAAACTTTTTCAGGAAACTAGTCTTCAAGAAAAGACTATTGCAACTTCCGTTACATGCCAACTTTAAATTGTAAACATAAACTTCTCTGTTTCCCCTGCTTATATTTTAACTTGGGTTGCCACATTTTGAGATTTCATTGTCTGTACATTGTTAACCCTGGATTGATGTTCTCATCTACATATTTATGAGGTCAGTATATTGACTGGGTGAACACAATCGGAAGCCAATCAGCAGTAGGGGGCGTGTCCACTCATGGTGGGGGAGGAGAGAGAGAGAGAGAGAGCAAGAGGAAGATTTGAAGAAAGACTGTTGAAAGAGAGATGGCTGAGAGACATTACAAAAGAGAAAAGAGAGACTATCACTGGAAAAAGAAGGGTTATGTTCAGGCAAGAGCTTTAGAATACACATTAATATTAGAAAAGCTTTCCAGCGCTGGAGAGACAGAAGCGGGAAGCCCTGAAAACGGACGCAGAGGTTGCGTTGTTTCTGCTCCATACATGAATAACATTATACATTGGTTTTGCTATGTTTCACTGAACCAAGATATGCTGTTGTTGTAATGTTAGCTAACAGGACAGTTTTGAGTGTCATTGTTTGTCTGGAGCTGCTGTGCTGATGGCGACTAACATATTGCCTACTCATATGTACTGTATGTTTTTTGTTCGTCCTTTACATTTGTTCGCCATCTCCACATTTTTCGTGAAACATTATTTTGCTTTGCTTCAGCTATGACAAAGAGACATCCACTCTTGCCTTGCATGTTTGAAAATGTTGAGGTCGGAGCAATGAAGGGAGGGGTGGTTTTTTTTGGGTTGATTTCATATATCAACAGTGTTTTTTAGAAATCGCTTACTGTACCTTTAATAACTGCACATAAATCCACGCTGACTGTATTAAGTCTTTTAAAGCGGTGTCAGTTAACACGTTTGGTGTCCCTTTTTGACATTTTTAATTGTTTCCCTCAGATGCTCTAACTAAACAGCGTGTGAAAGTTTCTGTACAAGCTATAGCTCCGGCTATAGCTTTGACACCGCAATTCACCCACAGAGTTTCCCAAGTTTAAAAACAAAGCAAACCCACTTTCAAAATTATGAGTATAAAACATTTCATACCCCACAGTAGGAATAAACTCATTTTGACATCACAAAGCAACAAGTTACTAAAATGTGAAAATTAAGTGTTATTATTAAGTGTTAAATTAAGCTAGTGTTATTTTAGTATAATTTATGTACTATTGTAGTTTTTTATCAATGCTTTGAATTACCTTTTATTTTCATATTTTCAGCTTATTTTGCTAATTTTTTTTCTATTTTTGTTGTGATTTTGTAATTTTTTACAATGATTATAATGATAATGATTATTTTGAATATTACTATTTAGGTTTTTTGAGGGGTCAGTTTTATTTTTATTTTATTTTTTATTTCCAGTTAGTAATTTTACTCCTTAAACTTAAACTTAGTTATTTGCCAAGGCAACATTTATAACTTTCATTTAGTTTAAGTTTTTCATCTAAAATGTATATTTTACGTTATATATTTCAGCTTTATTTCAATTAACAATTGTTTTAAATAGATTTAGTTTTAGTTAACTATATAATAACCCTGGTGTCAGCTAGGCCTGCACGATAAATCGTTATAAAATCGTGATCTCGATTCACCCTGTTCACGATTTAATTTTTAAATGACTTTGATAAAAAAATAAAAAATTGCCCTTTATTTTGAAAGGACAGCTCTCACAAAGTTCAGAGCTTCACCCTCAGCCAATGACAAAGTGCCTTTTAGTCACGTGTTTCACTGGTCGAGCGAGCGCGGTAGTTCGGAAATATTTAGAGCCATGTTCAGGCCATATTCAGCGCAGTGCGTTAAACTTCTATTTTAGGTAACCTACTTGAATGGCCAGTTGAATGTTAATTGTACAAAAGGCAAGCAGTTAAAGAGTGCTTTATCTTTATTCATTGAAGCCTCTATGTTTACAGGCTTGTGGTGATGTTCAGTGTTCTATAGGTGCCAAAACAAAAATTTTTGGTACTGGCAATTTGTTTTGTTTTGTCATGGTTCATGTGTGCAATAAACATTACACTTCAGGAGAAAAAAATTGTTGCAGAGAATCGTGATATCAATTCTAAGCTAAAAAATTGTGATTCATATTTTTCCCAGAATCGTGCAGGCCTAGTGTCAGCCTAAAAAAAGACATTAATTCTGCTTTCCTGGTCTGCTTATTGGTTTGACTTAAAATGTCAGAGTATGTCGTAATAGAAAAGCTGTATTGAGATACATAATTTGTGTTCCTGAAAGTTGTTCGAATTTTGAAGTGCATGTCCTTTTCAGCATTATTATCTTCTTTTAAGAATATGTTTTAAAGTGTAGCTTCTTCTCCCTGTCATCACTTCTCCTCTGTCTTTATGCTATTTTTATGCTGGCACACTAAACTCTTGGGTTCTCAGTATGCTAGAGTGTGGATAGGTCAGAAATCTTGCCCTTCAGTAGAGGTCCCGGTGCTCTGGTAATGATTATCTGTTGACAAATGTGATGAATGCTGGAAGTGCCTGAACCCAAACAACCGTGAGGAAGAATGCGAGAGAAAAATCCAATATGTCCAAGGAGAGAAACCTCATAAAGAAGGAGTGGCATATGGAGATGGAGATATTCCCACTGCCTCCCCTCCCTCCATCTCTCCCGCCTTTTTTCCACGCCTGTCACTCTGATGAATATCATCCATGTTCAGATCCACTGCAATCTTTCTTTCCTTCATCCCTTGCTGCATCACCTGACCTCACCTCCAACTGTTCATTGTCCATCCATTCTCCATTGTTAGAATTCTAAACTCAATCAGTGACCATGATTTTGCCAATTAGGACATGTTCAACATTCCTGTGAATGAAAAATCAGCCATGTCAGTCCAAACAAATTACAACAACTACTAAATTAGAGAAAAATTAGGCAGCTCATGAAATGATGTGTCAGTGTTGATGTAATATTTACTAAAATATAAAATTTTAATCTTGTTTTAACACTATTGTGTGTGTGCAGAAAACCACATAATCACCTCAAGAAAAGAAAAATATCAGATTTTGAATATATAAGCACTATATAAGCTGTACCCTACAGTCTATTATATCTGATGCATAACTACAGCAGACAAGTGCATGTGCATTCTGTTCAAGAATGGAAACACTCTTTATTTTTGAGCTTTTATCTATAAGGACAAACATTTCTAGCTGGGTTGCCAGGTTTGCGTAACAAAACCAGCCCAATTGCTATTCAAAACCCGCCCAATCTCGACCAAAACTAGCACAATAATAATCGCGTTCCGGGGGGTAAAAATTTAGGTACCTGACATTTTGGTGTAAATATAGTTGATAAAAATGTTGCTCATGTACCAACCCGAGCCCAAAGGCTATCCATATCCCTCAACAAAACCCTAATATCTAATTGGTTGATGTTGATCCAAAAACGCATCCTTGGCAAAATCACAGTCTTTTAGTTCAAGCATATGTTGTATCACGGATGCCATTTTAGCTTGTCTCACACCAGCATCTCACAACAGACCTCATAGTAAACCATCCCAGTTCTGTCTTAAATCTGGCTCTGAAATAACAGAATGCTTTAAGAAAAAGCTCAAAAAGCTGATAACGATAGTATGGCTTTACTTGTGTTCTGACAGTACAGTGATCAAGAGAGATGTGTTACACTACACTCGTTGTTATAGTTAGGTTTCCTCTAATTTATGCCTATTCACAGCTCTCACCTGCTATGGCAGAAATGTTGTAATCAGTGCATAAAAAGGAGATTGGCCTCCAGTTCTGAAAGGATTTTTGATTAGGGCTGTTATGCGACATGGTGTTGCCAGAGAAACGCATCATCAGACAGGCCATGAACGCTTGAAAGGGGCTCACATGCAAACCATCAACACTCAGCTGCTTAACAGACACAACTATCAATGTACTCATCGCAACTCAACTTCTGTTCTCAAAATTGTGGATTTAGTTAAGTGTTTTGTTTTTTTGCAATCTCAGCAGAAAAAAAAAAAAGAAAAAAATGTTCAAACAGAAGGCTAAAGGACCAACACATTATCAGGGCAATTTGTAACTATTTTACGTTTTGGCTAATTGGTTGTACGATCTCATTCATACAGTATGTTTTCGTACGATCCATTGACGGTTGGGTTTAAGTGTAGACATTAACATTAAAGTCCCCATTCAGTCAATACTTTTATCCCTTAAAAGTCATCCTTGATAATCAAAATTACATATTTTAAAGGTTTTTTTTTTGTTCCTGTGAAAAAAAAAATCTTAATGCCTTAAAATAGCTTGAATGTAACTCTACACCCTTTCTTCATTTAGCATACGTGTAATCATGAATATGCAAATTAGTCCACTCGATCACAGCAGCTTGGACCTGCTCCACTCTGTCAACTGTAAACACTACACCTTGGCAAGTGGAAATATTGGTTAAATTCAGCCATATATGTTTGAACATATATGTTCATTTTTAAAACATTAATTTGACTCTGTTACTCTAATGTTAACAAATTGAACCTTATTGTAAAGTGTTGCCCATTTAATAGTCTGCCAGTAATTGATAATAGGCATATAGATTATAGATGGTTGGAATTTGAATTTGTTTTTGAAACTTTCTCTCAAGAATTCAGGTCTGTTTTTTTGTTTTTTGTTTTTGTAATCCCAAAACATGAACACGCATCACTGGAAACAATCCAGTTGCATGTTTTCCAATGGCATTGTTCTTCTCAAGTGAATGCACTTAGCTGTTCTTGGACGGTCATGTGTTTGCTGTGGTGGACATGAACTGATGTTTAAATGGATAGTCTATGCATTTTGAATGCTACGCATTTTGCTTCTTGTAGAGCAAGTGATTTTTGTATTTATAGTGTATGTAAAAGTGTGTGTGGTGTGTGAGTATGTTTGCATCCCAGTAAAGGGATGGAGGACACACATTAGCTGTGCCATAGCAGATGTCACCAGGCACATGGTGCATGGCTCATAAATTATAAAGTCACCCCTTTCTCCATCCCCCATTACATTTTCCTCATCTCATCTCTTTCCCCTTTTTTCACTCCTCCATCTCCCCTCCTCAAATCTCTTCTTCTCTCTGTTTCTTGCCACCAGGGTCATGTTAATTTGCCTGTTGGTCTAGTAATAGTATTCAGGTTTCTTAAGTACATTTTTATGTTGACTGCTATTTTTCACACTTTCTGTCCTAAATAATAATAAAAAAAAAAATATATTATTTATTTGTATTATACAGCACTGTGGAATACTTGATTGTTTGGTCAATTTAGACATTAAGTATTCATATATTTTTTTGTATAATCGCTGATGAACTATATATTTTACAGTTTTCCATGGAAACGTAACATGGATTTTTGTACACTACCGTTTAAAAGTTTGGGTTTGGTAATATTTTTCATGTTTTAAAAGTCTCTCATTCTCACCAAAGGCTGCATTTATTTGATTAATAATACAGTCAAACTGTATAAAGTTAAATATTATTACAATTTAAAATGACTTTTCTAAGTATTTTTAAATATATTTTACAATATAAGGTAAATAAATAAAAAAATCTTAAAAGAAAGGAAGCGCTGGAAAAAAATAACAATGTACCAAGAATTCCCTCACAGCTTTACCTTTGCATAAAGCTAAATATAGCTGTAGAGAGACTTTTTCCTGAATGTCAGTGCTTTTATTTTTTATTTTCCACATGACTTCTTTCTCCATCTTTCTCTCCATCATCTTCTGTTGCTGTTTTCCTTCGCAGAAGCTTTAGCCAAACTGAAAATACATATATTAGCCTTTAACAATAAGTTTCTCTAATAATTTTTTTCAGTCTCTAAACTTATTTGGCTTTCTTTACTCTATTGAAAACGTCTTGGGTTATGACTATAACCCTTGTTCCCTGAGAAGGTAACGAGACACTGCGTCGTCTGAACGACACTTTGGGGACGCTCCCTAAGCGTGCGCCTCTGAAGTAAGAATGAAACTAATCCAATCCTGATTGGTGTTGCGTCATGACGCAACATGTGACGGCACATAAAAGTGACGCCGGCACACACACATATTAGCCTAGCGATGAAGCAAGACGCTCTCAGGCCTCGAGGGTCGTGGCAGGACGACGCAGTGTCTCGTTCCCTTCTCAGGGAACAAGGGTTATAGTCATAACCCGAGACGTTCCCTTTCGAGGGAACTCGAACTGCGTCGTCTGAATGACACTTTGGGGAACGAATGCCCACTAGGCCACGCACCGAAAACAGGCCTGCCCTAGAGTGAAACTGAAACCAGGCACTCAGCTAGGACGAGAGCACATGTGCGCCAGGCGTACTAAGGAGGTGCAGACTAAAAACCTGATAAAAGTGTGCAGGGTAGCCCAACCAGCTGCCTCACAGATCTCCTGGAGGGGGCACTCCCTAGAGGAGGGCCCTAGAGGACGCCATGCCTCTAGTAGAATGAGCCCTTGTTGCCAAAGGTGAAGGCAAATTGCGCACCTTGTAGGCCTACTTATGGTTTGTATAGCCGGGAGCCCCTAATAGGTGATCCAAAACACACTACAGTAGGTCCGACCTCCTCCAAGAAGAGGACCTCTCAAGGTAAATACTCGGAACTCTGACTGGCAGAGCAAGGAACCTCTCCTTTTTGCCGACACATGAGGTGGAGGATGAAATACTTGCAGGACCATGGATCTAGCCATGAAAAATTGCACTTAAGGCACATAGCTGGGTCTCGGATGCAGGATGGCCTTAACTCCACCGGGGGCACACCCCAAGCAAGCTGGCGATAATGCCAGGGCTTGGAGATCTCCCAGTCTCTTTAAAGAAATAGCTAAGAGAAAGGCTATCTTGAACGTGAGGTCCTAGGCGAAGCCGACTGGAGGTATTCGAAGGGAGCCAGGGATAGCCCTTCGAGAACCACCGCCAGGTCCCAGGAAGGAACCCTGGACCTGACTGTCGGTCTCATCCTCCAATACCATGGAGAAATAGTATGACCAGTGGGTGCCTCCCCAAAGGCCCAACATTTAGTGGTGCATGGAAAGCCACAATGGCAGCCACGTACACACTACGTGTCGATGAGGAGAGATTCGCATAGAAACGATCTTGAAGAAACTCCAGAACTGAAGCCATTGGGCAGTTAACTGGGCCTCACTCAAGTTCTCTACACCAAATGGAAAAACATTCCACTTGAGGCCATATAATCTCCTAGTAGACGGAGCCCTAGAGATAAGTATGGTTTCGACCACCCCAGATGATAGACCAGCATCTAGGTACTGAGCCCCCTTAAAGGCCAGACCCACAATTTCCACAGCTCTGGATGAGGATGGAACCCCAGCGGGGCTGGATGAGTGAGGGAGAACCAAAGTGGACAGTGGGACAGACGTCCCTCGAGACGCAAACAGATCCACTTCCACTTGTCCAAACCTCTGCCATATCAACTCCACCACCTCTGGATGGAGTCTCCATTCCCCAGGCCTCAGCCCCTGCCTCGACAGGATGTCTGCTCCCTGATTCAGAACCCCCGGGACATATATTGCTCCTATAGATAATATTTTCCCTTGGGACCATAAAATGATCTGATGCGCCAATCTGGATAGAGGGCACGATCTGAGTCTCCTTTGTTGGTTCAGATAAGCTACCACTGAGACGTGGTAACCTTTGATGTCTGTGAGGAAGCTCCTCAGAGCCCTGAACACAGCCAACATCTCTAGGCAATTTATATGCCAAGAATGATGATGGTCCTGCCACAGACCCCTGGCAAAGCGGCCGTCCGAGACCGCGCCCCAGCCAGCGAGGGAAGCGTCTGTCGAAACAGTTTTCCGGCGACATGACGCCCCTAACACTGGCCCTTGGGACAAGAACGTCATAGAGTGCAGGCACGCACCAACCTGACCAGCCGCCATTTAAGCCCGGCCAACCAGTGCAGAGGTGTCCCTGCATGGTTTGTTGGGCAGCGCCGGGGCTAAAGCGAAGATGCCGCATCAGGAGAACGATAGCTCGCTAAAGCTTCCTCCATCTGCGGCATCTTGCCATAACCCGCCTCTCTCGCACCCACCACATTCAAATAAACATATAATGAATGTGATGAAATACGTAAAGAGTGGGGTTTTTCCCAGGATCTATCTCTTTTATAAAGATCTGGGAAAAACAGTAAGCCACGGCACTGATGTTGTGAACGGTGCTGCAGGAATCTCTCGTCTAGTTCATTTTGACGGGGATCATCCTGCTTATTTTTTGGCCAGCTGATATATTTTATATATATATATATTTATTTATTTATTTAGTCTGGCCACAGCACGCATCACAACCTCCACGAGCTCTACATAAGCAGAAACATAAGCCGACGAGTGTGACTCATGTTGCTCGTTCCCGATGCTGAGCACATCTACTTCCTTATAAACAGATAGCTCGAGCACTGGGCACTCGTCACGGGCAGAAGAAGCCGCATCGCGGGCTTCTGCGTCGTGAACAAGTGTCATAGAATCTGCGGATGATGAACGAAAAGGTGCCTCAGCAGTCTCGTTCTCATCCGCGAGATCCTTCTGCGATCTCCACGATCTAAGCCGTCGCGCCGCCTCAACGGACGCGGGACCCGAATCGCGGGGATCGCGAGCCTGGCCATCATCAGGAAATAATATAGCCAAGCGGGAGCGCAGCACTCTAATAGGAAATGCTTCACAGTGTTCACAGGCAGCCCTTTCGAGAGCTGACAGTGCGTGCTGCGCCCCTAAACAATACACACACACACAGCTGATGCGTGTCCCCACCCGTGGCATATATATAATCTTGGGCAGGGGTGCACACACTTAGTGTATTGTTCACACGCCATAATATAGAGCTTTGCACAGACAAAACAACACCAAATAAGACAGACAGTTTCACAGAGAGCGCTTGCTGAAGAGCGAAAGCTAATGTGTGTGTGTGCCGGCATCACTTTTATGTGCCGTCACGTTACGTCATGACACAACACCAATCAGGATTGGATTAGTTTCATTCTTACTTCAGAGGCGCACGCTAAGGGAGCGTCCCCAAAGTGTCGTTCAGACGACGCAGTTCGAGTTCCCTCGAAAGGGAACAAAAGGACTTTTTTTTGGATGATGGTCGCAAAAGATCGAACTTGAATCATGAATCTGCTATCACTAGGGTTGCCAACCGTTCCGTATTATACGGAATCGTTCCGTATTTGACACATAAAAGGCTTGTTCCGTATTGAACTGATACGGAACGCACTTTGTTCCGTATTTTTGAAAATCAATTCAGTGTAAATCCATGACAGACGCATACCTTCTAATATATATGTCAGACAGACTATGAACGAAGACCCGCTGCTATAATGGCAAATTCGGGGACTTGGCGCCCCCTTGACGGGCTCTGACGTGTAATGACGTAGATTTGGCTCATTGGTCGCACGTCAGAGGCGCCCGCGCCATTGGATGTGCAGCTGCCGCAGCGCAGCATATGAGCGAGCCAGACGCTCTGCAGCATAGAAATACACACGGCTGTGCAGCTGCAAATGCGTTTTACAGGCTTCAGTAAATCGAGTAAAATTAGACATTTGTAGGCTATGATAAGAAAAACTACTACATTAAAAATATAATTTTTTGCACTGGAAAGAACATTCTAGAAGTCTAATTCTATTGAATAAGTTTGCACAAGGCTACAGAAAACTGATGTGTTTATTTTTCTTCAAATGCAGTAAGCCGATGAGTTTTGAATGTTATGTTGTATTTGTTTAAGTTAAAAATAAAACGTATTATGAACTAAACAAATAGATGGTTCATTTTTGGCAAAATGATCATGATAGCCTTTATATTTATATTTATGAGTTTTGAATGTTATGTTGTATTTGTTTAAGTTAAAAATAAAACGTATTATGAACTAAACAAATAGATGGTTCATTTTTGGCAAAATGATCATGATAGCCTTTCTGAGTGGTTAAGTCTTGTATATTGATTAAGCCTACTTTGCAATTCAAATTTTAGTGCAACTTATAAAAATATAAAAAAAATATATAATGCAACTTTGCCTAATAAGTTGCATTATAATGTGCTATAAAATGAACATTAAATTATTTTAAATGTATATCTCAGAGTGTTTGGGTATAAAGTATGGATAAGTCTTCTTCATTAAGTAATTTTTCAAAAAAAAAATTTAAGATAATTCCCCAAGGAGTCATTGTCAAGAAAAACTCTTCTGCATATTAAAATAGTTATGAAGTAGTTACAGAAATATGTAAAGTTATGGTTTATAGCTCCCCTTTCTTTCCTCCTTTAATTCTTTCTCTCTTTCTTTATCTTTCTTGTGTTCTCTCTATACCCTCCCCCCGTGTTGTATGCTGTTTACTGATTATAGTGGCATTGGTTAAATTGGGGCAGAGCATGAGGCATCGATGCAGAAGAGACAGTGATGCAGACAGTATTCTCTCTCTCTCTCTCTCTCTCTCTCTCTCTCTCTCTCTCTCTCTCTCTCTCTCTCTTTCTCTCTCTCTCTCTCTCTCTCTCTCTCTCTCTCTCTCACACACACACACACACACACACACATACACACGCACACTGTTCTGCTCTTTCTCTCTCTCTGTGTGTCATGTGCAATCTCTTGGCCCCTGGGCCTTAGCTGAGGGGACACCAAGTGCCACACTACAACATCTGTCGCCAGAGTGCCTAACTCCCTTTCTCTTTTTTATTTGTTTTTGTTTTTCCTTTACTATCTGTTGATACAGTGGCCCCAAAAACTTGTGGCCAGTGTTCTCACAGTCGTGAAAAACCTGGAAATATTTAGGAATTTTTATATATATATATGGTCATGGTAGTTTGTAAATTCTGAAAAGTCATGGAATATTCTGTAGTGAATAATATACATTTTAGTTGCTTTAATTTTTATTTAATTAAATTGTTTTGCCTTCATCAAAAAGGTTAGGAAACATAATAATGTACAAATCATTTATTTTAACAAAAGTTTATTTTTATTTTAATTTTTTACACTGTATTTTAAAGTAGTTGGACAGACTTTTCAAATAAAAAAAAAATAATAAAAAAAAAATCACAAAATAAAGGTGGTTAGCTTTTAAAATATAAAACAACTATTATTATTATTATTATTATTATTATTATTATATTATATCCTTCAAAACTTGTCAGACTTTGTGGAACATGTTTTATTGTTAATATCATGAACCGTGCTTACTCCTCTGGGACATCTCTGTAAACTTGAGGTGAGCTGACTTTAAACATCCACTAAAAATTACCTTGAGACCAGATAATCTCTGGAGTAATTTGTTTGCAATGTCATTTTGTATTATTTATGTGATTTAAGTGTCTGAATACTTTTTAGGCTGGTGTTTGTGGAAGAATGCACATAAGCAAATGTGAAAAGGCAGTCATAAGCCTGTTTAGATGTTAAACTCATTTTAAAACATCTTTTAAATCTTAAATGAAAAGGGGGGAAAAAATCAGCAAACGTAATCACAAACCTAAGGAAGAAGCAGTGCAGTTCTCCGTGAGTGATGTTTTGGCGCTCTTGCCTCAGTGTAGGAGTCACAGCCAGGCCAAACTTTCCTTGGCGAGACTCAGTATTGATTTGTGTGGGAATGGCCAGTGTGTAATGTGTGTATGTGCGTGTGTGTTTATGCCTTGTATTCTGCACATTCAGCCTACAGATTTAAGTCAACCTCACCGACAATTCCTACATCAATCATTGTCTGTTACACACATGCACCTTACAGCTTCATCTCGTCTTGAGTGCAACAGGCCTGGCTAGTTTATTAATAATTGATTTTCTGGCAAGATATTTAACAGCAAACACAGATGCGTTTTTGCTTTTGCCTGGTTTGCTCGTTTTTTTCCTCCAGACTGCAGATAATCTGCTCATGTTTGGTAGTGTTAGTTCTCTTTGGTGATGTTCATTAGATATGAATTCCTTATTTCTGCTTATAAGGCCCATGTCCGTATCAATTATCAATGAGCCTTAATTATTAAACGAGGAGACTCACAAAAGGACTGCAAATGTGTTTGGATGTTGTCAACTGCTTTTACGTGTGTGTTTGAAGACATGACAGCATGGAGGAAGAATAACACAGATCTCTTTAATATCTCAATGGTTTCTCCAAGACAACAATGACATTACTGTAAATGTAGAGAAAAAGGAGAAGTTTCTGTAGGGGGAAAAAAGGAACCTCACATGTCTCCTCTACACTTTAGAAAAAATAATGGTACTTTATTGGCATTGATGGTTCCATAAAGAACATTTAACATCCATGGAAACTTTTGTTTGTACAAAAGGTTGTTTATAAAGGAAACGTTTATTTTGATTTTCTTAATGTTCTTCACACTAAGATAAAATGGTAAAAGGTTCTTTGGGGAAGACAAAATTGGTTATTCTATGACATCGCTGTCACCCTTTCAGAAAAGATCTCAAACTGTGCTCAAAATATTAGGAGACCTCTAACTGAGACCTATATAAAAGAGCAACCTACAGGGATGGATAATAAAATTTAGCACATTAAAAAATATATATATATCCCACTTTCTTCTCTCAGTTTCATTCTCTCTGTCTTTTTCCTAGTCTTTTGGCATCTACTTCCTCCAGTGGTGGTGTTCCTGTTAAGGCCTCTCTTTTTGTCCTTCCCCTTCCTTTTTTGTTCCTTTCTTTCACATTGCGCCCCTTGAATATTTATTCTAATTAGACTGCTGAGTATGGGAGAGGCTTTAACCAGCACAGGCAGAGAGAGAGAATGAATAGATTTATACATTCTATATATATGTGTGTGTGTGTGTGTGTGTGTGTGTGTGTGTGTGTGTGTGTGTGTGTGTGTGTGTGTGTGTGTGTGTGTGTGTGTGTGTGTGTGTGTGTGTTTGTGTGTGTGTGTCTGTGTGTCTGTGTGTGTGTGTGTGTGTGTGTGTGTGTGTGTGTGTGTGTGTGTGTGTGTGTGTGTGTGTGTGACTTATTATTTTCAGACATAAGCGGTGGTTGAGGTTGAACATGGGTTTCACAATTTCCCACTGTAGGAAACTAAGAGAGAGAGGGATAGAAGGAGGAGGGAAAAGAGCGGCAGCTGGCATTTGACGGTGAAGCATGCCTTTTTAATGAGCATATTAGTCCTCCACAAACCCACTCTCCTCCACCCATTGCACAGAGAAAGAGAGAGAGATAGAGGGGAGGGGAGGGAATGTAAGAAGGGTGTGATGGAAAATAATATAGTAAAGTGAAGGGTCAAGAGGTGGAAGACTGTTGGAAATGAGGAGGGTTTGGAAAAAGGAGAAAATAAGAGAAGACCCAAAATTTACCTGTAGAATAAAGAATCACTGAAATCACTTCAGTAATATTGTGTGAGGTAAATGGAAACTTTTGCTTCAGTTGAAACTTAAATGGAAAGTTCACCCAAACCTTTTAATTCTCTCTTTCCTAATATGTTTAAACTTTAATGTTCCACAGAAAGAAAGAAAATAATGCAGATTTGAAATGACATGGGTGTGAGTACATGATAGGATTTAAATTTTGGGGTGAAATTGTCCTTTAAGAAGCTGAAATCTCCCATACAGGTACGTTTCTTGAACAGTAAGATGTTCTTCTTGGAACCATACACAGTTGCGACCTCCAACCTCATAGAGAGGTGGAGACCGGTAATGCTGTAGCTTCATGAGCCGGCCTTTAGATATGACAAACATCCTCACAACCTTGCATCAAGCATCTCAGACACAACGTTTACATTGTCATTGAGAGCCTGCAAGGTGTCAGGCGTCTTTTATCAAACTATGCTTCTATTATTACAAGACACTTCAGGCTTCTTGTTCTCTCTGCTTTGAATATGAATAGAGCTGAAATGAAGGAGAGATACATTCATAAGTGTAGATAGTGAAAGGGGGGGGGGGGGCACTGAAGGAATGAGTGGCTATTGTCGGAGGGTGTAGATGTCCTATTGTCAGGCGCTGAGTAATTCTTTTGCGGCCAAGAGAAAGCAGAAGAAAAGAAATGATGGTGGCGGTGAGAGGTGGAGCAGAATAAAGTGAGAGAGATGGGGGTATTGATTCTGCCGGAGCTCTGTTCATTCCCATTCATGCCCCAGTCAGATACTTCAGTTAATACAGGCCTTAAGATTTATCAGGATGGGTGTTTTATTGCAGTTCAATCTTAATTACTTCCTCAACAACACACACACAAACCATACTCTGGCCAAATGTTCATTAATGTGCATGGGTACACTGCAGTGTGTGGTAATTCTGTATGTTTGCAGATGTGAAGAGACGATAGATAGATAGATACAAATAGATAGATAGATAGATAGATAGATAGATAGATAGATAGATAGATAGATAGATAGATAGATAGATAGATAGATAGATGGATAGATGGATGGATGGATCTCTCCCCTCTAAAATGAAAGGCAGATATAGTATCACAGATCCCACCTCCATTTTCCTCTTTCCTCTTGCTTTATAACTTAGCAGGTAGCTGTTTTTTTTTCCTTTGCAGTTAGTAATGTTTGTGTCACTGTTGCTGCGCTGGGTTTTGCGGCCATGTACCATATGTCACATTACTATTTAATTTGTTCTGTGCGTATCCACAGCGACCCTTTGGGCATCTCCATGGCCTGGTGTAACATGATGTGGCATTGTGAGGTTAGGATTTGTGCGGTGTTGTATTTTGTTGGCGTATACCTCCATTCTGTTGTTTCTATGTAAAAGGGATTGTGTTGTGGACAGCCACACTTTCTGAAACTGTCCAAGGTGCTGAACAGGAGCAGCTATGTAGATACACTACTGGCAGTTCTGAAGTTGGGATTGTGTATTGGCGTTGTCCGTGGTGCTGAAATTATTTGACACTAAATAAATACTCTCTCCTCACATGGCTCATCTCTGTGAAGTTACCTGACCATCTCCTGTTTCCACTAATTCAAGCCTTTATTCTTCATGACTCAGGCTGAAGACAGATTTGAAAGGTTACATCGCAGTTTGTAAGTCACCAAAATGCAATTAGATAGTGTAACCCCACCCCTAGCCAATCATACACGATTATATACACTCCTTTTGTGGCGGTGTATGTGTGTATGCATGTGTAATTATGTATGTGTGAACAGCATTGAAATCAAAAGCAAATTAGGTTTATCGGGGTGACTCTGCTCTGACCTTGGCGATGCAATGATGGCGGAATTTTGATCGTACACACACGCACACGCACACACACACACACACACACGCACACACATGTTGTGACCAGAAGAACACATGTTTATAGTTGAACTCTCCACACTCAGCAATGTTTTATGGCTGCCCCCCCGTGTCCTGTCATTAGGACGAACCAGGACGGAGTAGGCACTCGGATGAATACTAACATGCATGCATGGATTACATGGAGGACATCTGGCTCTTTATTTGACATTTTGACCTTTCTGATTCTCAGAAAGTGAATTCAAAAGTCTGTCTTAGTATTTTATTTAATCTAGTAAGGCTTTGTTGTGTTTCACATTAAAACAATTGGTTCTTGTGTTGTTTAATCAGTGCAGTAAAATAGAAGGATTGTATAGGTGACTTCTCGGAGTCACCTATACAATCTATAGTGGTACATATTCCACTATAGATCATATAGGTCTTCAAGTCACAGTCCAGATCAGCAGCCCTAAAACTGCCACAAACACATTTAATACCCTTGAGAAACATTTTTGTTTATGTCTTGTTTTCAAAGAATGCATTCTGAGTTGCACACAGACCTGCACGAACACATACTGTCAGGACAGGGAATGTGGGACAACTTATATCAGATAGCTAAAGTGTTAGATAGGAAAGAGTTTTTAAAAGAGAGGCTGCATTCAGTCTGTCAGTGTTTGGGATTGACAACAGCATTTACATACAGACAAGAGTCACAAAATATCCTGTTAACAAAAGCTCACAATATGTCTCAAACACTATATGTATAATTGGAAGTCAAGTGTTCTATTTGTGGCGACGTCCATAAAACGGCAAAGTCTTAAAACAGATGACATGACAAGAGTCCAATCAAATCTTAATCTTAAGCAACTGCAGGGTCAGATTTCAAAACTGATGGGCATAGCTCTCGTGGAAGACAGTGACTGGATATAAAACCTTCAAATGACATACAACTCGTATATATGTCCCTATAAGACTGTATGATATAGGAATGTTGCTCAGTCTGTTTCCTGCTCAGGGGACCCCCGAAAAAAAAAAAACATTTTCTGAAAATTTACAAGTGTGAACGCTGAATGAATAGAATACTGATATCACTCAACCGTAAATACCTGAACCGCGTGTGAACACAACTGTATTATGGATTCAAATACAGGACTGAAAATCGTATTCGGCTGCTGTGTGAACATGGCCATAGAGATCACCCACACAGATGTAATTGAGGTTCTCAAGAAGAGTGAGCCAGAACGTTGGAGTATGGAGATGAGGAGAACAGCGGGAGCCAGTGCAACTACAGAACACAAGCTGAAGTTGGACAAGAGTGGGTGGGAAGGAAAGAGTGACAGCAGGGAAGTGGAAGAAGTAGGTGAAGGGAAAGGCACAATAAATGTGTGGTGCATTGGTTGAAGAAATCTGCTTCCTTATCTAAATGTAACTGCAAGTTCTTTGAGCACACTATATGTGAATATAGTCAGAGCTATAGGGCTTTAGGCATGACATGCAGTGGAGCATCTGCAACCCCTTCGGTCATGACTATATTCATAATGTAGCACACCTGTAGTGCCTTACTGCATTGCTAAAATGATCCCCTCACAACATAAATAAAATAAGGGCACATCTGAAAATCTTTAAGTGCTGCCCTTCCACTAGAATATATACAGTAGTCCCTGACATGTAAACTAAAGTTAGTAGTTTGCCTTTAACTCTGTCTAAACCAGGCGCAACATCTCAGGCTGTCTACACTCAAAAGTTCCAAATCCTTTGGTTCTGTTGTCAGAAGTAGCACAAAAGCTTGGAGTATGTCAGAAATATGGTGAAGACATGGTGTAAGGGTGCTGTTAAGCAGGTGTTTCACATTAACGATGTTTGACCAATCAACATCCATGTTCAGAACTGTCCATTTTATTATAACTGAGCTTGACACTTGACATTACATATATCCAGCATAAGGGTCCATCAGGTGTATAAAGGGTGCTTTTTTGTAAGACAAGGGCAGGCAAGCAGAAACTAGAGTCATCTTTGGAAACACCAAATCGTGTCAAGGAAGATTTGGTTGAAGCTTTCATACAAAATCAGCAGTGCAGTGCATTTTTGAGCGTGACTGTTTCTGTGGAAGAAAAAATAAAGAGTCGATAGTAGGGTTTTTTTTTTTTTGCTTTATCTTTCCTTCGTCCCATCACCAACTGTCTTCCTTCACTTGGTGACATTGTTTTTAATCTTTGATTCCCTCTAGCTCTCTCAGCTCTCTTGATTTTTGTCAGCTCTCCTTCGTTAACCATATTCTGCATCGAAATGACGTTGAGTCCCACCCGCGGCCAATCAGAGCCCTGGCTGGCCTGTCTCTCCGTGTGCCAGGCTCTCCGTGCGTGCCCTGGTAGCCCGTTTGTGGCTTAACGAACGAACGTTAGCATCCCTACCGTTTACACCCCTCCTCGCCAGCCTTCCCATCATCCCTCCCTCCTTCTCTCGCTATGTTTTTGCACATGCCACCGCAGCGCCCCCTAACCCACGTCACGTGAGCGCAGGGGCCCTAGCAACAGTGAGAGAGAGAGAGAGAGAGAGAGAGAGAGAGAGAGAGAGAGAGAGAGAGATTGGGAAAAGTGGAGCGAGAGAGGGAAAGAGGGAGGGGGAAGAGACGCAGAGCATTAATAAGTAATGGGCCGAACAGTTTGAAACCCGGTCCTCGTTAGCATTGCAGCGGCGCCATCATTTGCATGGGAGCTCCTAGAGCAAATTCAACAACAGCCCACACCCCTCTTTTTTTCTCTCTCCCTCCATCTTCATGTGTCTATCGTTCTGTCATCATGCATTCTCCTTCTGTCTCTCTCTTTCGATCTCTTTTTATTTTGTGATATTTTGGTATTTCTTTCCTCTCATCTCGTGCGCGTCTTCTTCCTCTTTTCCCTTCTGTTGTCGTTCTGTCGTTCTCCGCCTCTAACCTCAGAGTCCCTTGGCATTCGTGCATTGCAATTTTCTTTTTGTTGTTGTTCTATTTTCCACACTATTGTGTATTTCACATTACAATTCATATCCTCTCATACTCTGTTTCTTTTTACCTTGAAAAGGATGGCAGGAAAATGGCGGCTTTACTTCCGGTAGGGTTTTATTTTTAGACCGGATCTTTCTCAGCTGCACTGTGCTGAGAGAGCGAGAGAGTTTTCCTGCCCTCCTGACATCCTGTAACAAAAAAAAAACACATTCTCCAACATGTATACAAACCTCTCTTCTCTTTATGTGTGTGTGAGTGTGTTTCTCTGGCCTTTGGGAGTCTGTGTAGAGTGAGATGTAACTGGAAGGTTGCCATGCTCCACACATAAATCCAATTCCACATTTTTTTTCTTCTTTCGGTCTGACATGATGCCCCAGGCTGCCCACGCTACACACTCCAGCACTACCACAGAACCGTGTATGTGTGTAGTACACTCAAGCCCTTGTTTAGACAGACCTTACATGTCCAATCCCCCCCCCCCCCCTAATCCTTCATGCACAAACATACACACACACCTCAAGGCGAAGGAAGACTAGACAAGAATTGATCCGATCTCCCAAACAGAACTGATCGCAAGGAGATGTGGGACTAATATGTGCATAACTCTGTCTATCTCTCTTTTAATTCATCAATCTCCATTTTTTATTCTGTACACCCAACGGGTCACTTCTTGTGTGAAGACAAAGGACTTATGTACAGTCACACACACACATGCACGACATACACACAGGTGCATGCATTTTCTTTAAAGCATAAATCAATATTCAAATAAAGGAATCCACTTCTTTTAAGTAGCAGATGTTGAAACCATGGCTAAGTGGTTAGTGCAACTGTGGTGCTCATATGGGAAATGTGGGTTTGAATATAGCTTGCAACATTTCTCTCCTCAGACCCCCCCCCCCAAAAAAAAATAGATGTAGAGATATGGATAAAATGAGTGGAGAAAAAAAATAAAAATTATGTGTGAGTATTATGAGTATGGAGTGATTTTACCATCACGTCATTTAAAACCTTGATGTCACCTAACCTAAATTGAAGGTGATGTTTTCAGAAAATATTTGTTGTACGTTGATCTGAAATCTCAAATTTTCAGCAAATATTGACTGTTCCCACCTGACCTCTATTTTACAAGGTAGCAATTTCGTACAATATGATAAAAAACAAAACAAAAAAAACACAAGCATGAAGTTTGATCCCTAAACCTAACCCTTAGTGGGACAGATCGTACAAAAACATACAAAAGAGATTGTACGAATTCATATGAATATGCTGGCAGTTTGCCTAAATGTTAGATAGTTATGATAGTTGCCATGAAACAGTGTTGACTGATCATCACACAAATCTATAGTTAAAGTTTGTGAAGTGAAATATCACACATCATATGGAAAACCTTTTGTAACGAGGTTTAGATATTTTGGAAGAAGGAGGCGGGAACCGGCGAACATTTAACAATTTTTAATAATAAAATAAAACAAATACTAAAACAAAAGGATCAGCCAGCAGCCCTTCGCGGACGACTTCTGGCTACACAAACCAGAAACAAAACACAACATAAAATCAGGCCTGTTCCTCTCTAGTTTTACCAGGAAGACTCGGGAGATAAATTGAAAAGCTGTATACATTTATTGACAGCTCAGCAAGCATAAATGTATGAGTTCTTTGGCGTAGGCCCCGTCCTTAGCGAGCAAAGCGAGGTTAGCCGAATATGCATGTCCCGCCTGAGATGAAGGCGGGGGCGCAGCCGCCCCCTGGAGGTAAGGAAGGGACCATCCTGGTGGTGGTGATGGGGAGGATGGAGGGGAAGGTACCATCTTGGTGGTGGTTGGGGAGGATGGAGGTGAATGGCAGCGTCAGCATCTGCGAACTCAGACAAGTGTAAGTACCAATCTTTTATACTGTGACTGTTAACACCTGATTGGATAGGGATGAGGTAATACATGATGCTCTGATTGAGTCTTCCTGACAGAACTTAAGCTAAAGCTTCCATATCTTTAGCGTCGTCACTCCTCCTTTTATGCTTCCACTCCTCCGTGAGAGATGCGAGACCGGTGCGTCTCACAGGTGACGTTCATAATCACTCACTTCACCGGCCTCGCGCCATTCTCTCACGTCCCTCGGCCTCGTCCTGCTCGCCACACCTTCGTTTATTTATTTTCTTTTCTCTTTTTTTGTATAGAAAAGAGCAGTTTGTATAAAATAGAACAGTGTAAACTTTACTCAAAATATCTCCTTTTGTGTTCTTCAGAAGAAACCGGATTGGACAACATAAGTAAATGATGACAGAATTTACATTTTTGGGTGAAATAACTGTTTATTATTTCACTTCATTTGTGCAAATTATACAGCTAAGGGGTGAAAAAATGAAGGCAGAGTGAAAAAGAAAAATTGAAGAGAGAAAAAAAAAGAAAGAGAGACCTTGTATCCCTGGTTGCTGATATTTAATTTACCAGTCTTCACAATGAGAAAGATCCAAGTGACTGCGATTAAACCAAAATTACTCACTGACTACCTCTCTTTCTCTCGCTCTCTCTCCCTCCCTGGTCTCTCGCTCTGGGTGAAATGTTGTGACAGCGTTGCGCTGATGTTGTAGGGGGTTAAAGTCACCAAGTGCATATTATCCTGTAAGGCTTAATATGCAGGTTGGAGCGCGAGGGCCGACTCTTAAATTACAGTTTGCTGGGCCTAGCACTCAGCGTGACAACAATACCTACACAGACACTGTGTTACGTCAATACACACGTATGCTTGTGCTTAGCTGTCATACAAATATTCATTCAGCAATACATTTTTGTGATGCAAATAATCACACATCCACACACCCACACACAATTTTGTGTAGGGATACTTCATTTTATTGCCTTATCACATGGCCATGACATTCACACAGACACACGCTGAATTTATCTTTGTTTCCAGCCATTGTCTTTGTTTGTCTGTAGCTACTATCTGCATTTCTGTGTGTGTGTGTGTGTGTGTGTGTGTGTGTGTGTGTGTGTGTGTGTGTGTGTGTGTGTGTGTGTGTGTGTGTGTGTGTGTGTGTGTGTGTGTGTGTGTGTGTGTGTGTGTGTATGAGCTGCTTGTTATAGTGATGGAGTGTGTGTGTGGGCTGCCGAGTCAAGCCTGTCCTCTCCGCTTTCATAAATCTGCGTTGGATGAAGCTCTCTAGCCATAAAACGCATCGATCGCCATCCTTCACACACACACATGCTCTTCCCACTGGGTAATCCTGCTTTCTGTAGGAACGTTGTGTCTTGTTGAGTGAGTTTTGAATACACAAGTTTGTCCTAATATAAATGGATAAACAAGATAGTCAACTAATGATACCTCAGCATAAATATACAGTCTAAACACATCTTCATGTGTTTAATGAGTGTGGATATGACTCCAGATGTTGACCTATAGCTGAAGGTTTGGTCTTAAAGTGTGTTCATATATGTGTTTGTGTCGGACTTGTGTTTTTTGAGTTTTACATTTCCAGTCCAGTTAGTTTTCTCATAACGGAGCGGTTGGCCTAATCCACATACCTTGCCTGCCTGGAGAAAGTAGGACACACACAGGGACTGACTGACTGTTCTCACACACTGACATACTTTACTGTTGTTATTGTGACCAGTGATGTGCAGTTTAGCAGAACACAGACAAAGTCTTTTTTTTTTTTTTATTCTACACACATTTTATTGCTCGTAGTTTGCTCTTTCATAGCTCAGGGGACTTCTCAGTTATGTTTCAATTATTAACTTAGGTGTTTAGATGTTTCTGAGGATGTTGCCCCCTGTGAGAAACAATATAGATACAGATCTCTATATAGTGTGCATTACAATTCTGCCTAACTAAGAAATCACACACAATGACCACAATCAACACATATCATCAAACATCTTATTTGTAAACTTTCCAAGTCTTTTTTGTGTCATAAAATATTCACAGCTAAAATTGAATAAGAAGGACTGAAAAGGAAGGAGAAACATTTATCAACCACTTCTGTCTTCTGTGTGAGTGCTGCAATGTAAAATATGGCCTTCATGGATGTATAGATAAATCAGAGTGGAGTCAGGCCTCACTGATGTGAAATGAACGTGACAGTAATATACTGTTACAATAACATACACATCAAATGTTTGAATCTTAGTCTGTAATGAATTACTTGTTGTATCCTTCAACAATTTTTTCATGTATGGTCGTTAGGTTTTTTATGTGGTAACTGGAGACATATTTCTGGATGAATTTGCATCTCAGTGAGCAAGTTTTCTTACCAAATATAACATTGGGATTGTTGTAAAAGTCTAAAGATGGTTATTCTGTCTGTGACTGACTGAAATGAATTCCTGTGGTTGAAGATTTGCATATAAAGTTGGTACTGCATGGACTCTTTGAGAATCATAAAGGTTTCAGTGTTTTTTATTCATTTGTGGGTCAGTGAAATTCATGTGCACATGTTTATTTCACCTCTTCTCTGTCTTCAGGTAACAGGTTTTTCCTGACATCATATGGGGCCCTCTACATATCTGACGTTCAGAAAGAGGACGCCCTCTCTACATACCGCTGCATCACCAAGCACAAATACAGCGGAGAAACCAGGCAGAGCAATGGGGCTCGTCTCTCTGTGCTGGGTGAGTTTGAGCATTTGTGTGGGTGTGTTGGGCAATTGACATCTTTGTCATTTTTGTCAATTAAAGTCTACTAACCATATTTTCGTAAATGGTTTTGTTACTGTCTTAAATGTGATTCTTTGAGTAACAAAAGACAACAAAAGTAACATTAAGATTCTAATTTATGTCATTGGTATTATATTCTACATTTTTAATTGTATATTTTTTCCCTCAAGGCCGCTTATGATTTAAGTTAAGGGATTTTGCAGAAAAAAATAGGTAGCATTTTCTACCTCTACTCAGACCATTAGAATGAATAAGGCAGTTTTGCTACTGTACCCTTAAGATGTATGTATGTAAATTACCTGATTTGTTGTAATTAAATATTATTGCTTTCTCTCTTTCGTTAGACCCCACTGAATCCCCGCCTTCTGTGATGGACAGTTTCCAGTCAGGAGAGGTACAAGTGGGGCGCAGCATAGAGTTGCCCTGCATCGCCTCCGGGTATCCCAACCCTACCATCCGCTGGCTGAAGGATGGGAGGCCGCTTCCTGCTGACTCCCGCTGGACGCGGCGACTGACCGGCCTCACAATCAGCGATCTCCGCCTAGAAGACTCCGGAAACTACATCTGTGAAGTCACCAACAGCTTCGGCTCCAAAGAGGTCACAGGACACCTTAATGTCATCGGTAAGGAAATAAAATAGGAAATAAAGAGAAAGAGAGGAGTGACAAAATGGACTAGTGGTAGGGTAGGAGTAAATTACATAAAACATCACCATTATACTTTTGGTAAAGGAAAAATGCAAGCTTTTCAAAAGTTACAAGCTATCTTCACCCTTTCATTTTTAGATATGTTCTTGGATCAACATCCTTGTTGGTCCTGGAACCACGTTCCTGAACTTGGATTTTATGGTTAGGCATAGGGATGGGGCTGTGGTTGGAGCTTCAACACCATTCTTATGAGCCTGGGGTTAGGGATTATGTTAATTTGACGAGAATGCTCTTTCAACATTCTTGATTTCTGTATTCTTGGCAAAATCTTATCATCCTTTTCACTTATCATAGATTCATCAAATAGGACATGTTGCTGATTCAATTTGTTGGTCCTTGAACAACATTCCTATCATACTTATGCATAGGGATAGAGCTGTGGTCAGGCTTAGTAAGAGTAGGATTAGAACTATGTTTGTTTAACTGGAATGTTGTTCCAAAACTAACAGAAGATATAGGAATGTAATAAAGTAGTAAAGTTCAAAGTAATAGCCACCTACTCTATTCTCTAAAGCAGAAACCAAAACCCTGTAGCAGGTGTCCTCATCCTTGTTTCTGGAGATCAACCTTCCTACAGAAAGGTTCTGACCTTGCTTTCAATTAACCTACCTGTGATTTTCAACTGAATCCAAAGAACTTGATTTGCTGGCTTAGGTGTATTGGACTTTTGGCTGCCCTATCGAAGTACCCACCATTTAAAGTAGAAGTGTTAACCCAATCATGAAAAAAAAAGCAGGGCTAGTGGATCTGGGTCACCTGTTGGGTGTCAGTTTATGGAGTGATTTGTTCGTCCATCTCTTACAAAGTCCTGGAATATCTGCAACCTTTTATTCAAAGGAGAGGGTCCAGGTCAAGTAGGTTCAACACCATGCCATCGAACCAATCTAATGCCCTTTATCTCCTGTGCAACTGTGTTATAGGGAGAAAGAGAACGGAGTATACCAGAGAGTGAGTAAGCAAGAAGCACATTTGTGTTTAAGTGATTTTGGCACACTGATAGGCCTCTGCCACCTTCTCTGTGACTTTCAGAGAAAGCAATATGAGAGGACAGGAAGACTGTTGTGGCCTCTCCAGTCTGACCCCTGTTTTACCAGAAATGGGTGTATGTGTGTTCGAGCAGACATGGGGAGGGATCTTAGACCAGTAGGATGGTATTAGCTGGAGTCTTAATGTGAAAGGAAGAGGGGAATAAAAGAATTGGAGGTGGGGTGGACATTTGGACTTTTAGCCGGTGGGCACATCACACCAGTGTGCTCACACAGATTCTGACAGGACAGGAGGAGAGAAGGGCACACACAAATACATACATACCCACACACACACACACACACACACACACACACACACACACACCATCATGCACAAAGGCCTCCAGCACATAACACCAGCTGCCTTATTGCTCACTGACATTTTCTCTCGCTCTCTCTCTCTCTCTCTCTCTCTCTCTATCTATCTATCTATCTATCTATCTATCTATCTATCTGTCACAAAAACATAGGACTGATAAGGCACAACATAATTTTAACTTTTACTCTAATCGAATATATATTTATTCAAAACTTTTCCCTCAGACTCAAACACCTCTCTCTCTCTCTTTCTCCACAGAGCCTCTGAGAGTCACTTTATCCCCCAAGAACCTGAAAACAGGCATCAGCAGCACAGTTATTCTTTCATGTGCTGTTCAGGGCTCGCCCCACTTTACCGTCTCCTGGTTCCGCAACACAGAATCCATCGTGCCCGACCAGCACTTCTCCATCCAGGGTGCCCACAACGAGACACTCTTCATCACGGCAGCCCAGAAAAGACACTCAGGGGCATATCAGTGCTTTGCCACCCGCAAGGGTCAGACCGCACAGGACTTCTCCATCATACTGCTTGAGGGTGAGTGGATAATGGGATAGCGCTGAAGGTTGTGGTTCGGATTCTAACTCTGCAGTGGTTAAATTAATTTTTTTGCATCAAAGTTCCAAAATTAGATTACTATTATTTTTAAGCAAGTTACACTGTGTCCTACACAGACATGACACAACAAGTTCCCAGTAACAGGTACTTTTGCTGTCCATAATGAACATGAACATCTGGGGAAAAAAAGAGCAGAGCCCTAGTGATCTGTAAAAATCTGGATCAAGTAAACTTGCATTTTACGGATTTACAATTTTAATTTATTGAATGCATTTAAATTAGGTTCAGACAAAATATTCAAAAATTGTGTTTAAAATGATTTGAACAAATTTACTTGCTTTTTTCAGTGTTATATCTGGTTAGGACACAGTTGGATACAGCAATACAGCATTAGTGACATAAAATTTACTGTTTTTGAATCACTCTTGAAAAATGTAGCTGTTCGTATGAAATTTTTCAGCAGTGTGCTTTTCAAAGATGAGGAAGTCTTCTATCTGTATTTCTCATTCTTTTTCCTGTCAGACGGCACCCCACGGATCGTCTCGTCTTTCAGTGAGCGCGTGGTAGCCCCTGGCGAGCCCTTCTCTCTCATGTGTGCAGCCAAAGGCGCCCCTCCCCCCACCATCACCTGGACTCTGGACGACGAGCCGGTAGCGCGGGACTCGGCGCACCGGGCCAGCCAGTACACGCTCTCCGACGGCTCCACTGTCTCGCACGTGAATGTCACCAACCCCCAGATCCGCGATGGGGGCGTGTACCGCTGCGCCGCACGCAACTCGGCCGGTAGCGCCGAGTACCAAGCGCGCATAAACGTAAGAGGTGCCTGTCTACTTTTCAATCTCAGACGTTTAGGGTTATAACCCGCCACCTCCCCGACCCCTGACCCCTGAACTCCTTCACCTCATCTCAAGCCAAGATGTCATCGCTTCTGATCAACTCAGATATCACTGTGTGTGTGGGGGGGGGGGGTGTATGTGTGTGGGTGGAGCGTCTTATGTTGTTTGTTCATCGCAGCACTGTCACCTGTGCATTTTCTCATCTTGAACAGCATTCTTTCTACTGTTAGATCATCTGTTTGTGTTCTCTGTATCTTTCCACTTCTCCTGTTCGTCTCTCCATCTGCTGAGTCTTTGTTCCTCTCTTTCACACATACACGGTGTCTCTGTCTCAATGTCGCCGGCTGGCTGGCACACGTGTGGTGTCCTGGTGTCCTGGCTGTTCTGGGACAGAGTGGAGAGCTGGCAACAGGGAGACGCCATCACGCCAAAGAGAAAAGAGACACGTCAGCTAAGAAACCAGACTGAGAGGAGAAAAGATGAGTTGAAATGGTAGAGAAGGGTAGAAGCAAGGGAAATTACTTTGATTAGAAAAGATAAGAGAGGACAAAAGTGGAGAAAAGAAGAGACAAAAACTTAAAGAAGAAATGAAGAGGATAGAAAGGAGATGAAAAAATCTCAGAGGATAGGAGAGAAGTGGAGCAAAGACAAGATGAGAGGAGAGAAACAACTCAGAGAAGGGGAGGGAAAGGAGAAAAATTACAAGGTATTAAAGAACAGAGCAGAAACCAGATGAGAGAACAGTGGAGAAGGAGAGGAGTATAGAGGCGAGCGGAGCAGTGGAGATAATATAAGATTAGTGGACAATTCTTTAGATTATATCATAATAAAAGACTAGTGTGGGAAGGAATGGAAAACAGAAGTAGTGACAGATCTTTTTTTCGGATTATGACGTATTGGGATTTCAATGGACCATAGTCAGGGTAACGCCATACTCAATTTTTGACAGATGACAAGGCTGTGAGGGATAGAATACAGTGCGTTCAATGGATTGTGCTGTTGTTTAACAATAATCTGATTGATCAGCTGAAGAAACGTCTTCCAAACAAAACAAAAAAACTGTCACTAGACAAATCTCCATAAAACATTTTTAAAAGTGAAAAACGAAAAGAAAAAAAAGTGAAAATTACGTGATATGGGACTCTTATACAGAGCGTGCCATTGTAAAGACTATACGTCTATCTCATACAGCCTGATTTTCATATATCCTAAAATATCTTTTACCTGATACTTTTTGGTAGATTTGGAAGAGAGAAATAACAGGCCACAGCTCTGAAACGAATATCTTTTTAAAGATCTGATGCCACTTACCTGACAATTCCAGTAATAATTTCATCCTCAGTTGTGCTTGTTTTGTCAAACCTATACCTTGTAAACAAAGACTTTGTGTCCAGGCAGACAAATAAAACCCAGTGCGTCATACTCTCGGAAGTTGCGTTAAGCCAGCCAATCAGATTAGGTTTGCCAGATCGAGACAGTTTTGTGCATAATATGCATCAGACGGTTGGTGAACTGTCTGTGGGCGGTCGGTGGGCGTGCCGTCTGAGTGAGATTGAGTCGTGTTGACAGGCCTGTTGAATTCACCCTCTCTTCCTCTCTCTTTCTCTCTGAAATGTTCAGTTATGACATATCTGTCTGCTTTAAGGAGACATGCCAGAACAATCATTGCAGTGAGAATGAGACCCCGTGCCAGGAAGCCACAGTTAGTGCACACACACACTGAATGATCCCAATGCTCATGGACACACTCATATAGTCTTAAAACACCACTGCCTGACTAATACACTCTGACCACAGTGCGCTCATGAAAACTGACAGCATTGACTTTACCACATACTCTTATCCATCTCACGCACACACATTTATTTTTTAGATGATAGTTTCGCAACACAGTATTTAACAAACACAGACACCCGTGAGCAATAAGGCCCATTCTTCCTGCGAACATTACAATAGAGTTGCTCAGTTACTGTCTGGATCCTTATCTAAGTTCATACATTCATATATTATGTTTGAGAACAAAAGAAAAATAGAGAAATAGAAAGACAGCCAGAGAATAACTGTGAAGAAGAGAGAAGAGGGATACTGTGCGACAGTCTTCTTGAATAATACATCAGGGTTGACTTGTCAGAGCGGTGACTTCAAAGCACAACGCACGCTGAGCTGAGAGAAAGGGAGAGAGAGCAACAGAAGAAGAGAGATATACGAGGTTGAGGAGTGGGCTGTTAGAGAGGATGAGAATATTTGTGTGCATAAAATCTCCATATGCCCCATCGTCGATTTATAAGCCGATCCGCCCTCCATTTTGAGGGAAACAAAATGTCCTTCTACGTCTTCGTACGTCCTTCTACGTCTTCGTACCTTGTGCTTTTGGTTCCTCTTTTTTTACACCTAAGCCAACTTGTCTGCTTTTTTCTTTCTGCATCTTCAGGCATTGGGCTTTCAAATCTTCACATTGTTTCACCATCCATTCGTTCGTATACCCCTCCATCCTCGTGTGTGATCTGAGAGCAGAGTCCTGAAGAAAGTCAGCCATGTCTTGTTCCCAAAACAAAGAAAATAAAACAAACACAAATTGGTCATTATTAACCTTTTCAAATTCGGCGATGACTGGTCTTGCTAGCAAGAACCAGAACTTGTTAGCATATGCTAATCACATGAAAGGGCATCGCAACTGACAGTGTTTTGCAGTGACAGAGCAAGTTTAGTGATAGTTGGTGATTTGAGGTTACTAGAGAAAAAATTTGTGACAAATTTGAGCACACTTTATGCAAATGCACAGTGACTAACAGATAGTGCAGCTCACGTTATCCATTTCATGAAACTGAAGTCTAGCAGGAACGTGTACTAGCAATCAACACCCTGCTAAAAAATTGCATAAACAAGCCTAAGGTGTTTTTTTGCTGATTGAAGCTGGCCATCAAAACAATCAAAACTGACCAGCTTGAAAATGTCAATCTAACAGTTTAGGCTTATTTAAGCTGTTTTTTTATTAGGTCAGTGCAGTGACTTGGCAAACTCCAACGATTAAATCGATGTCAGTGTGAATGTCGCCTCAGACTTCAGACTACTACTGACCAGTTCCAATAAAAAGCACCAAAACAGTGTAGAATTACTTTTCAAATTCAGTAGCTATTTAGCATTTAGCTCATCAAACTTAACTGATTTAGCTATTAGCAGGCTAGCATGGCACAGTTTCACTAAAATAATTCTAAGGCCTCTGCTCTCGCAGTCCTCAATCCATTAAATGTATATTTTGGGACGTTGCTATGAAATGTAATGTTGTATTTTCACTCTGCCTACACAAACACATTAGGTTAGTATTTTATTGTTAAGATTACGCCGCACATAGCCTTACCATTAAATCCATTAACTTGGCATATTAATGTAACGGCAGAACACACCTCATTCAGTTGCTGAATTTATAAAGGCATAGTCCTTTGTGCCAAGCTCTGATTAAGGATACGGTACAAGCCACATTGAAACTTTAGATCCACACACCTATTACACCACAATCTGAGCTGTGTAGACCAAGGGCATTCTAACCCCCCTCCTCCCCCTCCACCACTCGCTCTTCTGCTTTCTTCATCCCACATTTCTCCCTTCTTTACCCAAAATGTCCATGCAAAACCTGGTCTTCCATCTCCCACTCTTTCTCAATTCCTTTTATTTTACCCTTTTCTATCCGCCACATTCTCCCTCTTTTTTGTCTTCCTTCCTTCCCTCCTTCCTTCCTTCCTTCCTTCCTTCCTTCCTTCCTCTCTCTCTCTCTCTCTCTCTCTCTCTTTCTCTCTCTCTCTTGCTCTCGCTTTTCTCTCTCTTGCAGGTCCTCCAAGTATCCGGGCCATGCGGAACATCACAGCCGTGGCGGGTCGCAACACTTTTATTAACTGTCGTGTGATTGGTTACCCCTATTACTCCATCAAGTGGTATAAAGATATAGTGCCATTGCCAGACAACCATCGTCAGGTGGTGTACGAGAATGGCACTCTGAAGTTGAGCGATGTGCAGAAGGGCATGGATGAGGGGGCGTATCAGTGCAGTGTGCTCATCCAACCCCAGCTCTCCATCAGCCAGACTGTCTACGTCACAGTCAAAGGTTAGTGCTTACTACCAATTATTTTGGGTATGTTTATGGCCCCTTAAAAAAAAGTCAAAAGGGCAATCTACATTTGATTAAGGACCTATTTATTTACAGGTTTAAGGTAAAAAATATGAACATCACCATTGTTAGCGAAAAACTTCATAAATATGTTATATCTTTGTTTTGTTTTTTTAAGATTTAGTGTGAACTCTTTCATACCAAGTCTGACATTTTTACAATGATCCATATAATTTGTTATTGTCAGAGACTAATAAAAATTCTCCATTATGTACAGTAAATATTATTTTTGTGTGTGTGTGTGGGAAATTGTGATATTTTAAATATATAGGCTATAACTTTGTGTTGATTAGACATTTTGGATTTAGTATACAATCCTTCACACCTAATTAGATATAATCGTCATCAAATATCAAATATGTCTATTTTTTATTTTATTTTATTTTATTAATTCAGGTATCTTAACTTTGGATATAATTCCCAATGGGCACAAGCACTATAAAGACCAAACAGATTAATTCTCTAAAACACTTAAGGCTAATATGGCTATTTATGCAAGCAAAACCACCATATACTGTAGAGCAGGTTTTTTACATAGAGCACATTTTTACGTACACATTTTTTAAAAATATAAATACCATAAAAATTATAACACTTGCAATAAACCTTTAAACCTTTTAGCAGAACAGAGATCCCTCATTAGCGGATGTTTCTATGGGCTGCTATACAATACGTAAGCCGTCTGCCATATTGGATCGGCCAAAGCCTGTTCATGAACATACAAGAGCAAGTTGACTGTCTGTGTGCAACCATAATTAAACGCATGTGTTTATCTATATCTGCAATAGATTTCAGCAGATAATGTTGCTATATCAACACAATACAAGACGAAGGCATCAGCTAACATGACATTGAAAAGTTATCATTGTAAAAATAAAAACATTAAAAAGTACAATAGTAAAAACCTGTAATATTGAGTTAATACAAATAAAAACACAAACTAACACATTCTCACCTGTGAAAGATTATTATCCCATTTATTTGGAAATTTAAATGTCTGCGGTTTCACAACCAGAAGTTGCGCAATTTTGTCGCATCATTGATTCTTACAGTGAGTGATGACACGCTGACAGTTCCAAAATGGCGGGTGCGCCGACATGTCTTGATTGGTCGAATGCATCATCTATGTATACACATCTATGTTATGCACCTTCAAGTGGGTTTGCCAACTGCCATTAAAAGAAAAAAGAGGAAGCTCAAAAGTGCATGTGTGACGCGTGAGAACCAATGAAGACATGTTCTAGCGCTTCACTCTCACACGTTCGAGCATCCGTGTTTAGCATATTTGATGCACACTTTTGTAATAAATCACCCGAAAGTAATTTTTTTTTTACTGTTTATTTTTATCTGCCGTCAGACTATCTGACTTCGTTGCAATGGGTTGCGACTTGCTTCGGACTTGACTGACAGATTGGCATTCTGACACCGTGAGCTTCATGCTTTCTAACCTTAAATCCACTTTTTTTTCTTTTGGTTGCAATTATTCTGCTGATTGTACATTTAAAATACAATAATTTTTTATCAGTAGACCCATATTCATAATTGTGACCACACAGTCTGTTTACAATGTCTACCATTGTAACAGATCTTCACATCTACCAATATCTGTAGTGTGTGTGTGTATATATATATATATATATATATATATATATATATATAGAGAGAGAGAGAGAGAGAGAGAGAGAGAGAGAGAGAGAGAGAGAGAGAAAGAAAGAATATTGAATATCTTATTAGAATATATATATATATATATAATTACTATAGTAATTGTTATATTGGATATTATAGGGATTGCTCCTTTTTTACATTTGAGCCCCTAGTATTGGATTAGAACTCAGTATTGGCAGATGCTCGATATTCAATGACTCAGATTGGATTGGTTGATCAGCTATCCAAACTTTTTTTAAGGACTTACACTTTGTTGAGACGCATTAGATTTAGTTTAAACTAATGTGACTGGACAATGTGTTCACACTAAGTCTGAAATATTGTACTGTATTTATGTATTTTCATTCTGTTTTATTTCTATTTTGTAGGTCCTTTTTGTAACTGTTAATATGCTTAATGATTCATTTAGGTGTCCACAGAGAATGAAAAAAAAACAGCAAAGGACTTGGTGTAAATTGTTTTAGTGTGAAACTTTATTTTTAATGTCATTTAGTAACATTGAATTTGGTGTGAAGAGACTGCCCTGAGAGGATTTTTGGACTTGAGCCTAGTCAGCAGGGTATCTTGATTTTTTGGAGGATTTCCAAAAAACAACAAAAACAAATTACCTTCCTCCATTTGAGGTTTGGCATTTCTTGATAACATGCTTCTTCAATGAAAGGATGCCCATTGTACAGTTCTTTATCTTTCCTATTTCTTCAGAAGTGTAGTGGTTTATTGTGGCGGAATGAGTGTATTTTGGTAAACGGAGTGTGTTTTGCATTAGAATGAGTGTATATTTAAGCTGTAGGCGGTTGGTGAAGGTTGGGATGGTCTTTCCCATCCACTGGCACAAAGACCCTGAGAGAAAGCACACCACTAATAGCCTCTGATTAACAGGATTACAGGCCTTCTACAGCATTACAACCATTCATCAATTACCCAGTGTACTTAGCATGTGTGTATGAGTGGGGGTGTTATTTCTAGTATGTTAAATCTAAATAAAAGTGAGGTCGCTCTGATGTTGGGTTTTGAATCTTCACTTCACCATGTGTGTCCATACAAGGGGCTACAGCTCCTGGTACAAAGACAGCGAGGTCTAGTGTGTGCGTTTGCATGAGTGTGTGTACTGGTACAACCGAACACTGACTCCAGTGTGAAGTCAGTATAGTGTGCTGCTTGTCTTGTCATGTCTCTGATTTAATTAGCTGAATTTTAACGAGCCCCAGATTAAATCCCCCAGATGTCTCCGATGAAGCCCCCCACCTCTGTTTCCATGGCAATGCCATTATTCCCCATGCCAATTGGGCTCTAATTAGAGCAGCTATTATGGGCTGGAGGGGTGGGATGTGTGTGAGCGTGTATGTACGTGTGCATTTTTGGAGGGTGATGGGGTCAGTATTACATTGCAGACCATGAAGGGTTTGAATTTTGATACTAAAGATCTCTCGCTTGTTCTCTTCCTCCATCAGTTCCTCCCCTCATCCAGCCCTTTGACTTCCCTCCCACCTCCATTGGTAAGCTGATGTACATAGCGTGCGTGGTGTCCTCCGGAGACATGCCAATCCGGATCACCTGGAGGAAGGATGGGCAGGAGATTGTGTCGGGAACATCAGGAGTCACCATCGAAACCAAGGAGTTCATGAGTTCCCTTCAGATCTCCAAAGTTTCGCTCGAGCACAACGGAAACTACACCTGTATTGCAAGCAACGACGCAGCAACTGTCAGTTCAGAAAGACAGCTCATTGTAACAGGTGAGCAAGAGATAATGGGGAATGTAGTGGGATGAGATTCACCAATTAGAAAATTGTTCGGGCCCAGGATTACTTGGTTAGGGTTGGTGTTATGGTTAGGAAAATGTTTGTTTGACCAAATGTAGTTCCAGGACATTTGGCTTAACCAATCTATTGGTATCTCCTTTCCTGAAATATATGTTCTTCATTGTAGTTCCCCCTGGTTTTCTGGTTCAGCCCAATAACCAGGATGGGATCTATGGCAAGTCAGAGGTTCTGAACTGCTCTGTGAAAGGGTACCCTCCTCCCAAAGTTGTCTGGAAGCATGCCAAAGGTAACATCTTTTATCACTGTATATACAAAACATCAATTTCAAATTTTCATGAGCTGATGATGAGCCACAATCAAAACTGTCTTCATCTTGATTCTGAAGGTATAGGGAACCCCCAGCAGTACCACCCAGTTCCCCTGACGGGTCGCATCCAGATCCTGTCCAATGGTTCTCTGCTGATCCGCCACGTTCTAGAGGAAGACCGGGGATACTACCTGTGTCAGGCCAGCAACGGAGTGGGGTCCGACATCAGCAAGAGCATGATGCTCACCGTTAAAAGTGCGTCTGACCACTCATGTACATCTTTACACAAAACCTCTTTTCCAAAACCTAGTGAGCTACCTCAATATCTACAAATGCATCTGTCTTCTAAAGATGCATCTTAACCATCATGGAACCTCACAAGTTATGGTTTTGAAACACTATTCATTGGCTACAACTCTTTTAATGGTCGCTTATGCAAACAGCGATCCTCACATGAAGCATGCGAAGTGCCTAGTTTGAGTTTATTACAATAGAGTGCAACAGACCACCCACTTTTTTACAGTAGCCTTGGTACCAGAAGTAATTTTTCCATTTATTTTCTCAAATGGAGTTCTTCAATAAAGAGTTCTAAGCCATGAACCAAAGTAAAGTTTAGAAATAAATCACAATATTGCTACACTGATTGAATGCAAAAATGTACAGTATATATGGACAAAAGGACCAGTTTAAATTAACAAAAGACAAAAGTGCAAGGATGTGTCATAAATTTATGAAGAAATTAACTACTCATCCCATGAAACATTGTAAATGTTTTAATCGCACCAAAACAATAGTACGATTTAAATCTATAGGAAAGTAGAAAGAAAGTCTAGTAAACGGTAAAACTGTTACGATAATTAATATAACATGATAACAAATACCAGTTACAATATTAAGTAGCAACGGACTGACAGTGGAAGTCTTGCACATTCGAGGTACAAATGGCTCTTCCCACTTTTACATTAAAAATATAGAGTTTAATGTTGACATGTTGCTAAGCTCAAGCCTTGATACTCTGTAAAGTTTCAAAAATATATAACACACATATTGAAAGACATTCAAGAGCTTAAAAGTGTTTAGTTGGAATTAGCAATACTTTTCCTTGATTAGCATTTTCCTTGATTCCATCAAACATCTTGAATAAAAATTCTGAGAATACCTCTCTTGTGAAGATACATAAAGCACTGCTTTTGATTTTGGGCTAAACAAGTTTTCTTAGAAGGCAACATAATTTTGCTGCCTAATTTTTGCCTGACATGTAGCTCATCAGGTTTCAGGGCATAGCTGTAGAATCCTTTGCTAGAATCTTTGAATATCAGAAAATGTACTAATAATTAAATCTTTTATTAAACCATGGCATAAAAATAAAGCCATATTTTGGATTCCCTTCACACTAGATTTTTGGAAACTTGAACGTGATTTGACCTGCGGTCTTTGGGGTGGTTTGCCGTGGTGTGTGTTTGAGGTCTTTGTTTAAGAACGGCCCTCAGATGGGCTTTCACGTCTCAGACTGATGCCTGCGGGAAGGGTTTGGGATGCTTGAGTGGACACACTCACACACAGCACTCCACCTCTACATACACACATACAGAGGTGCACATACACCTGCATCTGTCACACTTTGTCACTCAAACTAATGACCCAGGTTATGATATATCAGTCACACTATGGCAAGAAATACAAGAAGCCTTTGACTTTTTTATATAGTAGCTAGAATTGCCAGCAGTTACTGTGTGTGTGTGTGTGTGTGTGTGTGCGTGTGCGTGTGCGTGTGCGTGTGCGTGTGCGTGTGCGCGTGCGCGTGCGCGTGTGTATCATTTGTGATGCGTGTAATCATTTATATTAATAGAACATTACAATGGAATCCGTAAGGCCATCTCATGACTGATCGTTAGTTCGGACACACGATCTGTTCTGTCCACATCCATATTATTGATCCTTTACATAATGTAGAGTGCAGAAAACTCCCATCCACGCAACACTGCCCTAGGCTTCACTTACAGTCCTGACCACATTTAAACAAACCTCATCCTCCAGTGTATTCTTTAACACTCAGCCAGAACATTCTACCCCGTTGAATCTTATGAAGATATGTCCAGGTAGTATTTCACCTTATAATCAAAAAAATAAATAAATATATATAAGAAATTAGAGTATATACAGTATATTCCATGAAGATGATGGAGCTTTTTTTTAGTTTAGTTTTTTTTCACCCCAAATATTCATTACTGTAATGTGAATGAAATTTACTTTTTAATGGACATAATGTTTAACGCAATGTAAATATTTATCATTACTGTAATACAAAAAAAGATTTATACAATAACTACTACCATGATGTATAGCATACATTCACAATTGTACATTTTTTGGCATTAGGTTACTAACTATTTAAGCAAAAATCTATGCTACAAATTTATTTATGCAAAATAGTATTTTTATTATTATTATTTTGGGACAAAATGTAAACTTTATGAAAACAGATATATATTTTTTATAAATTAAGGCTTTCTTGAGCATTAAATTATCACAGTGAAAAGGATCAAAAATGCCATGAATAGGTAGGATTGGAAGGATAAGTTAGGAAGACTTACTGTAACATGAGATAGTATACAAATGATTTGTACATTTTCATGTGGATGTCATGCAGCTCTTTGTTTATGGCATCCAACTTTTTTATCAGTGAATTCGTCTCTCTCTGTCTCTCTCTCTCGCTCTCTCTCTCTCTCTCTCTCTCTCTCTTTCTTTCTCTGTCTCTGATTCAGTGTTGGTGTTATTGATTGAATCGTTCCTCTGTTCTGCCTCCCTCAATTCTATCCGTTTCACTCGTTGGAAGGGAGGGAATGAATAAGTGATGAAAACAAAACAGCGGAACCCTCCTCAGATCGATATTGTGTGTGTGTGTGTGTGTAAGAGAGAGAGAGAGAGAGAGAGAGAGAGAGAGGCAGCACTAGAGAAGAGTTACTCGGTAGGATTGAGTGAGCGAGAGAGTGTGAAAAAGTGATTGAGGAGTTGGAGAAATGCACACACTAACACTCACTGCGCCGTGTCATAAGAACACCAGATGTCTGGTTAAAGTAACACTGACCTTTGCCTCTTTTTAAATTCACTCTTTCCTTAACATATATTTACCTCCTGTCCTCCTATACCATCTTTTTATACAGTTCCAGCTATGATCACATCCCACCCAAACACCACCATGGCCATAAAAGGGCAGAACAAGGAGTTAAACTGCACCGCCCGGGGTGAGTACCCCATCATCATCCGCTGGGAGCGAGGCGACACTGTTATTGACCCCGACCGCAACCCTCGATACTCCATCACCACCAGCCCCAACGAGAAAAGCGATGAAGTTATCTCCACACTGAAGGTGAGACATACACACATACATGTATGATGTCAGTGAAGGAGTACCATGAATGCTGAAAGGCAGAGTCTTGCCTTAATGTTTCCAGACAGGTTTCCTAGTAGACCTTTTACATAATTATTATTATTGGTTTATTTCGCTCTTGATGTTTAGTGAGCTTTTGATCTGTCTTCTTTATTCATGTATTTACACTAAATTATTTTATATACTGACACATAGGCGCCGATTTATTTTTCTGCCAGTGGTTGCCCAGTGCCCACAATCCACCCCCAGAAAAAGTGGTGGGGACATGTCCCATCCATAGGTCCCACCCGCAAATTACGCCTATGTTACCAACCAAACAAAAGTACATTCTTTCCATGAGTGTCGAGTCGCGCTCTCACTGATATCTGATGGTCAGTTGCGGTTCAGTAAATAAAATAATAAAATAAATACCTATTTACAGTAAGTACTTAACTCAAAAATAACTATTAAATAATAAAATAACTTGAGAACTGGTTGACTAAAATCTGCTGTCTCATGAAATAAATCTGTAATTTATTTAGAATTTAAAGGTACACGTTGTTATTTCATCAGTCAATCGTGAAAGTCTAGTGGTTGAAAGCTTCTGGCAACATTAAATCCAGGAGAGAAAAAGCAAGTAGAGAGTTTGAGTTTGAGCGCGTACATGTTATATCTGAACGAGAGCAGACAAGAGCCATGAGACTGTATATTTGAGAATGCGCATGCAGTTTTGTGCGAGAGTGAAGGAAATCCGCCTGTGAGTTGAGAGATTTGTGCTCGCACCTTACTTGGATGCGTTCTTGACATTTGTCATTAAAATAACGCCGTAGAAAGGGCCTCAAATAAACTATAGAAAAGGTGAAGATAATTGTGTCTGGAAGCTGCAATCAATTTTTTATTGGTTAAAATCAATGGAGAATATCTCGTATTTTTCCGTGGTGCACCCAGGTGATCGGCGCCTGTGTTCTGAAGCACATTGGGCTGCATTTATTTATTTAGTCTATAAATGGTTTTATATTCTTACCAGTGAAGCACATTGGGCCTCTATTTATTTATTTTTAATTGTATGTGTTTATATATTATTATTATTATTATTAAAATTTCAATAAATGGTTTTATATTCTGAACTGCAAATTACTTTAATCTGCATTTTATGTATGAAAGGTTATTTTATTATTATTATTATCAGTAGTAGTAGTAGTAGTAGTATTGATATTATTACTTACAGTTAGGCACATTGGGATAAGAGGTAGTATTTTAACATTGAAAACACTTTTACATCGTTCAACAATACATGAAGTGGGCCTCAAAATGAGCAAAAGATCTAACCAGGTTCATCCCCCTCAAACACTTTCTCTCTTTCTACAGCTGAAGCCAGCGGAGCGCGGGGATTCCGTCTTTTTCTCCTGTCACGCCATCAACTCATACGGCGAGGGCAGAGGGCTCATCCAGCTGACGGTGCAAGGCAAGACAATCAGCCATGAACAACATGCTCACATCTTACATGATACTCTTTATCTAGAGACACAAAATCAATAATTTACCTCCGGGCCCCATGCCACCTCTTACTCGTCAGCCTCTCTCTCTCTCTCTTTCTCTCTCTCTCTCTCTCTCTCTTTCTCTCTCTCTTTGTCTCAATCTCCTCCATCTGTTTGAAGTCTATTTCCACTTGTTTGGTTCGCAGAACCCCCTGACCCCCCAGAGCTGGAGGTTCGAGAGGTCAAAGATCGGAGTATGAACCTAAGGTGGACGCAGCGATTTGACGGCAATAGTATCATCACCAGCTACGACATTGAGTACAAGAACAAATCCGGTGCGGCATTGCTTTGTTTTCATTTCAAGCTTGGATGAATTACATTGTGAACGTGCATTAAATATGTATTTGTATGTCAGAAGAATATGTAGCGAATAAGCTGTGAGAAGATGAATGGGATGTGAATGGATTTCTGCGACGTTGCGACTCGAGTGTATTGCCTTATTATGCTGTTCGTACATCTGCGTCATCCTAGTTTTCCATGCATCGCTTGTTTTTCATATTCGTATGATTTGACCTGTAAACAGTCCTTTTTGCATGCTAACAAACATAATGTTCTAGAACAGCCTGGATGGAGGTGTGATGTAGTAAAGTATCTGTGTTATTTTTTCCTTGTCGTAGACCCTTGGGAGCTGAAACATGCCACCCGTAAGATCTCGCCAACCAACAACCAGGCCAACATAGTGGAGCTCCACCCGGCGTCTGTGTACAGCATTCGCATGTACTCCTACAACAAGATTGGACGCAGTCAAGCCAGCAAAGAGCTGACCATCAGCACAGAGGAAGCACGTACGTCTACCGCCCCTGATGTACACACAAGCTCATATTCGTAAAGCATAAAACACTTTAATTAAAACAATAATTCTCTAAAACATAAAGAAATCTGGCATCATCACTCACCCTCCTACATGCTGGTCCAAACCTGTACTTCCTTCTTTCTGTGGAACACAAAAGATGCATTTTTGGGAATGAATTTCCTGGCCATTCTTTTCCATACTGTTCACAAAATCTGAACGATTGACTCATTGATCCAGACACAATGGTTAAAAGCTCACTGGAGGGGAAGATCAGTGAATGACAACTTCAGACACCATATGACTTGTACTTGGAATTTAGCGCCTATTTCATACAGAACACTTTTATGGTGCTTTTGCACCATTTCTCAAGCTTAAAAGTACCAGTCCCCTGTCAATGTAGTTACATAAAAAAGTTTCCGGGGTGTTATTCAAAATTTCTCCCATTGTGTTTCACAGAAAAAAGAAAGTCATCCAGGTTTGGAATGACTTCAAGGTGAGAATTTTTTATTCCTTTAATAATCTTGTGACGTCACATGATTCTCTTCTCACAGCTCCTGATGGGCCACCCATGGAGGTGATTTTACAGCCAATGACTTCTCAGAGTATCCGTGTCACCTGGAAGGTAAGCCTGCAACTTCTAAACTTGCGTTTTTTTTGGATTTTAGAGTTTTAGATTTACGTCTCTCTCCTTTTCTTTTCACTCCACTCAGGCACCTAAGAAAGAGCTCCAAAATGGAGTGATCCGTGGCTATCAGATCGGTTATAGGGAGAATGGGCCGGGCAGTAATGGACAATACAGTATAGTGGAGATGAAAGCCACAGGTGACAGTGAGGTGTACACACTGGATAACTTGAAGAAGTTTGCTCAGTACGGCGTGGTGGTCCAGGCGTTCAACCGAGCCGGAACCGGACCTTCCAGTTCTGAGATCAATGCCACAACACTTGAAGATGGTAATGAAACTTTCCATCCATTCATCCATCCATCCATCATGCTCTTTTCATGTGTACGGGGCGACTCTGTCATTGTGGCGACAGTGATATTGATGCTGTTAAGGATAATAGTAATAACAACAAGCATAGGAAAAATAATTATAATTAGCCTGTCTGCCGAGGCCCCTCTCCCTGATCCGCTGCTTTTCCTCCCAGTCTAATTATCTGCAGCTGAGTTCATTGTCTCCCCCTCTCTCTTTTCATCTTTCCTCCAGATCCCTCTCTCCGGCTTTCAACTCCCCTCCTCTCCGCTCCCACTCCTCTCTCACTCTCTCTCAAAACACCTTTCATTTATCTCTCCCTCCATCTCCCAACTTCCCCTTCCACTTCTGTCCCGCTGTATTTCTTTTCCATTTTTATTTTTGGAAAGCTCCTGGGTTGTTTTTGTGCCACTGTTGAGTTCTTCCATCACTTTTTCCCTGATGACTTTGTTTTTACCTCCATCAGTGGTTTTCTTGTCAAGTTGGTTTCTCTTCTAAAATTTCCAACCTGAAAATTCTAAACATTTCACAACTCAACCAAGATGGTTTACCAGATTGAAACCAGGTCTACTTGCTGGTAGTCCAGCCAATTGACAAACTAAACCAACTTTGACCAGCTAATGATCATAAAACTGTACCATCTGGAAACAATGTAAAAGCAGCTACCACTTTAGGGTGTTTTCACTTGCATACTCTATAAAACAGGGGTCTCCAATCCTGCACCTGATGGGCCACTGTCCTGCAGAGTTCAGCTCCAACCCCAATTAAACACTCCTGAAACAGCTAATCAAGGTCTTACTAGGTATTCTAGTAACTTCCAGGCAGGTGTGTGGAGGCAAGTTGGACCTAAACTCTGCAGGACAGTGGCCCTCTGGGACCGAGTTTGAACACCCCAGGTATAAAACAATCAAACTCAGACCTAGAATGAAAGTGAACTAATGGCCAATGTCGGGCTATCGTTGAGGGTCTGTCAGTCTAGTTTTTGTTGTGTATTCCACACCTTTGGCACTAGTCGGTGGTTAGTGCCCTTCGGTTGCTTTTCGACTGTTTGAGCATGTTGAATCAGCGACGGAGCCTGTCGGTTAGAGATTACTCTGATTGGCTGTTCAGCTTAGCGGACCAATGCATGAGAACATCAAATTGATGATAGCAAACAAACAACAAAGTCAAGAGTGCACATAGGCTCTTCTCATTTTATAACAACAGTCCTAGCTTTTCCGGTTTCCCTTTTTAAATTATGAATATGGACTACTGCCACATGCTGCTATAGAGAGTTATTTCCTCTCATTCAGGCCCAAAATGGTCAGGCTAGATGGCTGTAGTCTTTGCTGTGTTTTCAAGCGCAACTTTTTGTCCCAGACGCAGGCAATATGAGGTGACACCACGATCTAAGTCGCTAGTTCTTTGATGTCGATTCATTGTGTCAAGGCGTCATTGAAATGGGCTCCAAAAATGGAGGGTTTGGTTTGCTTCACAGAGACCTCTTTGGAATGATTCATTGAAAAGATCTGACTCGAATGATTTGTTCATGAATCAGACATGACTACTTCTTTAATGAATGTGCTAAGAAGGTCTAGGGTGGGTGTCATGATTTTCAATGCATCATGACTTAAATTTAGTCACATACAGTAAACCTATTGAGTGACTTCAGGAAATATATAGTGCACAAATTATATAGACAACTTTTCTGACACTTTTATGGTACTGAGCTCATTTACTTTCATTATATTGACAATAGGGGCTTTCGCACCGGGTATTTCTAGGAACTAGCCACCAGGGTGGTTCCCCAAGAACTAATGGTTGCCTTAGGAAAATTTTTCTGGTTGCATTTTCACCGCCAGTAGGAACTCTAAAGTGACGTAAGCCGCGCTTGTTGTTGTGACTTTTATTTTGACGGCGCTGAGAACGCCAGAGCCTGAGTTCACAGTGCTCGCATTCTTCGTGTTCATTACTTTACGATCTGTCTAACAGTCCTGTCTAATACGTTATTAGATAGAACTGTTGTACATAGAAAGTAGACAGTATATGAAAAGGTATTAGCAGCGTATGCCATGTGGTTGATATTCAGTGTCGCCAGCTGAGCAGAAATACATAATCATGTTTGGATTGGTCCCCTCAAAGTTGCGTTGAATTTTCTTCTTAGCATAAAGGTTAAGAGGTCCATCTATCACTGTTTTCCATTTTCGTGGAGTTGGAGTACTGTAAATATAAAGGTAATAATCTGTTTACACTGGTTTTTAAAAAATGGCGGGTGCTGGTGTTTCGCGTGCGTTCGGCCAATCAGCTTACACACTAACGTCACTGGTAGTTCCTATAGTGCTGGTTTAGACCCTACTCTGAACTAAGAGCTAAATTAGTTCCTCCAAAAGAAGTTCCTAGAACTAAAATCGCTCCTAGTTCCTGCGGTGCAAACATGCCAAAATCCGGGAACTTCCACCAATAGTTCTAGGAACTATGAAAAGGTTCCTCCGGTACGAAAGCCCCTAATAGCAGCCCAGGACAAAAAAGAAAGTCATTCTGGTTTGAAACTACATGAGTGTGAGTTAATAATTATAGCCGGGAGGAAAGTAAGATGCCAATATACCCGTAAGATGCCAATATACCTGTTTAGTGCATCAGATCCAGAAAGTGACTGAGAGACTGGGCTTTGCAGGCAGGGTTGAAGAGTTATAGCGAGTTGTGCTTGTGAGCGCTCTGTCAAGCCACTCTACTCTAAATGGCAGTTTTAGTGTGGTCCACCAGGGCCAGACAGAGTCGGACCCTAAGGCCTCTTCAAACAAATACCATCATTTCTCCTCTGCTCTCTCTCCCTCCCTCCTCTCACCGTCTCCTTTACTCGCTCCTCTTCCTGCGCCAGCTGCAGCTGCTCCCTCATAGAGCCAAGCCAGCTTTATCCCTCCTCTATCCCTCCTTTCATCCTGTCGTCCGCACATGCTTTTTCCCTCCCAGCAAGTCACACAGACAGGCTCTGTTTCCCCTCAATAGTGGCATTATTTATTCAGGGACACAATTTGGCACATCACCACCACCACATTTGCAGCGCATCCGGAAAAAAAGCAAACGCATTTAGTAGGTGAAACAGCTCAAGATCGAGATAACAGTAACGTTTCACTTCTCTTCAGCTTCAGGATGTGATTGTTCTGTCCTTTTCGAGTGCAGTTACAAGGTTGCTGATGCTCTTGGGCCTCACCAAGTGCTCCAATTGCAGTATATTACTGTCATTTTACTATATCACTGTAATTGTGCTCTTTCACTGCAATTTTTGGTTTCCACTTCACCTATTGTATCTTGTTTCCATTGGTGCCTGAATTATTTTCCCGCTGCTTCCTTTCCCTTTTATGTGACCGTCTCTCGTTTTCTTTTCCTCTCGCAGTTCCCAGCCAGCCACCCCAAAATGTGCGGGCCATCACGGTGACATCGGACGAGGCGGTGATCACGTGGTCGGAGCCCCCGCGGATGACCCTGAATGGGGTTCTGAAGGGCTACCGTGTGGTGTTCTGGTCCCTCTACCCCGATGGAGGTGGGTGCTGTGGGGGCCAGACACTGGGGCTCAACCAGAGTAATTATACTCTACTACTGTTACTCCCTCACTAGCCGCAGTCCCCGTAGAGCGCCCCCTACTGTCCGCCCGTGTATCTGTATCCCAGTCAGTCCAAACACAGACGATGTACATTTGTGGGTGGATGGGTGTATGTGTGTGTGTCTTTCACATCTAACAGGAAAATGTGAGGAAAATGTAGATTAAATAAAAGACTGAAAAATGTCCACACAAATATTGTACAATTTACACTACTGTTCAAAAGTTTGGGGTAGATAAGATTTTTAAATGTTTTTGAATGGTCACCACGGCTGAATTTAATTGATCAAAAAATACAGTAAAAACTGTTTATACAGTATATAATATGTATATTATTCCTGTCATGCAAAGCTGAATTTTCAGCATCATTACTCCAGTCTTCAATGACACATGATCCTTCAGAAATCATTATTATATGCTGATTTAGTGCTCAAGATACATTTCGGTCACACTATAGATTAGGGTCCAATTCTCACTATTAACTAACTATTAACTATGACTTTTGTCTCAAATATTGCCTATTTACTGCGTATTAATAGTTAGGAAGGTATTTGTTAAGTTTAGGTATTAGGTAGGATTAGGAATGTAGAATATGGTTATGCAGAATAAGGCATTAATATGTGCTTTTTAAGTACTAATAAACAGCTGATATCCTAGTAATATGCATGCTAATAAGCAACTAGTTATAGTGAGATTTGGAGCTTACACTAAAGTCTTACCAACGTTTCTTATCATCAATGTTGAAAACTACTGAGCCCTGAATATGACATGCAGACAAAAATATATATTCTCACAAATTAAGAATGTATTCCTAAGATTTTTTAATTCATTCCCTTATTTAAATAAATCGTGGCCACATTGTACTAATCCGTTCAATTGTTTTGGTATAAATAAAACAAGGGACGAATTTGTAAAACTAAGGAATGAATTCTTAATTTGTGGCCACAAGCTATGTACGGGAAAATATATATATACGGGCTCAGTAGAAAACAGTTTTACATTTTTTCACGTTTCTTTGATGAATAGAAAGTTCAAAAGAGCAAAAATATAAATTTCTTTCTACAAACAAATCTTACTGACGGTAGTAAAACTTTTGAACGGTAGTATACCGTTCAACCAATTTGTTTGGACAGTAAAAATGGTTCATAAATGGGCCGAATAATGTCTTATAAGGTAAGGGTATGTTATTTATAATTAATTGAAATGCAAGAACAATCTGTTGTTGTTTTTTTGTTGTTGTTTATTCGGCTGTGTCACGTACAAAAAAAGTACTGTAGTGTTGTAAAGTAACATGGTACATTGATGGCATCAGATGGTAATATATACCAATGCACTGAATCTTATTCAGTAGGAATCAAGTTTCTTCAAAGAATAGCATGGCATTACCATCGTACAGGAATAAATGCTATTTTAACATCTTTTTACTTTTTTGTTTGTTTTGCACTTGGACATAAATATCACTGTCTGCTAATTATAGCTTTACAGTAGCAGTGACAAGCAACCTTTTGTCCAGCAAAATAGATTATTTTAGTCTCCCGTTGAATAATACCATAGTACTTTTTTTGCGAGTGGAATGTGTGCAAACATGGTTCTCCTGTGTTCCCTTGTGTGATGTGTTCTAATTACTCTGATGTTATTAGTGAGTATATGAGCATGCAGAAAAAGAGTCATTCAGTATTTTTCACATCTCTCAGAATGGGGAGAGATGCAGAACATCACTACCACTCGTGAGCAGGTGGAGCTGAAGGGTTTGGAGAAGTTCACAAACTACAGCATTCAGGTCCTGGCCTACACACAGGCAGGAGATGGCGTCCGCAGCAACGTACTCTACATTCAGACCCGAGAAGACCGTAAGTTCACACACATGTACACACGTGTCCATATGTCGGTCTGTGTACTTGAATACATGTACACATACTGTAAAAAACAATAAACCTATTCCAAAACCTAGTGAGCTACCTTATGGCTTGCTGCTTACAGGGGCAGGTTTTTAAGGCACCATCATGGAACATTATTTGAGACTCATTACATAAAGTGCACAAGAGACTAGTCCACTCTTGATTCCAATGGAGTCTTTAAAGACAAACCTACTGTGAGCTATGACATTGTTAATTGATTGTACATGCTTTTGTTGAAGCCGTCAGCCCACATTATTTCAACTTATCTTTTGTTTAACAGTAGAGTTCCTGTTGAAAAGCAAACAAAAAAGCAATCACTCACTAAAGCCGGTATTTAAAATCAAAATACTTTTTTGATTTTCTCATAGCTGGTTGGATTGCTTCATGACTAAACATGCTTCATGTTTACACAACACCGTTTTCGACAAAAAACAGAAAACTTTTTATAAGTTTTGGCCGTTCATTTACACGACAACGGCGTGTTGGCGGCCTGAAAACGTTTCAAAGTGCAAGTTTTTGAAAACTATACCGTTATCGTATCCATGTAAGCAACAAAAACGCGACGTCATGCGTATTACGTGTCCAGCCTATAGGCATGTAGTGTTTCTTTACAAAGTGACATCGCCAACTACTGACCTGGCATGAATAAAACAGCGTTTTTAGTCGTTTTCGTGGATCCTTGTGAGCGGAGATCATTGTAACAACGTTGTTGTCAGTTTGCGAAATAAGTTGTCGTGTTGTCGTGTAAACATGCCCTTAAAGTCTTTTTGAGAATCCTTAGGGGGGAAATGAATGGGAATTTATGAGCTGGGACTGTTGCAATTCATAAAAATACACAGCATACCAAAATACTGGGTAAAATTACACTAAACTATATTTATTGATTACTTTCAGTTTTAAGGAACTATATGCACATTTATAATCAACATTTCTCTGTATCTTCCGATTTATTTTTTTTACTGAGCTTGCTGTAATGCATTCTGAGATTGACTCTGCTATGAACGATTCAGTCTTAGAATGTGCACCATTAAGGGATTTTAAAAAACAAATTAATGTTACTGCTTACTATTGAGCATATTTATGATACCCTAAAATTCACCCTGAATAGGCAGATTATTAGGTTTTGGACCACATAAAAGGTAAAAAAATATATAGTCTTTTATTTGTGACAGATAATTGTGACCCTCTAGTGCGCTTTCAACCCAGACAGTGAAGAACCGGTGTTCAAACACACAGCCACATTATGTGCAATCCACTTCCCCTTTACCCCGACTCTATTCAAGCTCAAGGGTGTGTGTGTGTGTGTGTGTGTGTGTGTGTCTGGGTGGGGGGAGATTGTGGGGCAGAAAATCTTGCCACAAAAACCACATTAGCTGGAGGCAAGTGCTACATGGTCCCAGTCCAGATGATGCTGGATTGCTTGATTGCTGGATGCGGTCGCCGTGGCGACATTTAGGCTCTGAAATAGCATTAGCACACTTAATGAGAATTAAGACGCTGAAGGAGGGGGGTCTGTAAAGCTGGTATATGTCTCAAAGCAGATCCCCCATCCAACACAAGGAGAAGGATTTATTCTTTGTGGATTAGCTGACATTAATTTTGTGCTTACACTGGTCGGGATAGGATTATCCTATATCTGCCTCTTCTCCGTTCCCTGGTGGGGTTGAGGAGGGATTCAGGGAAATAAGGGGTGTCTGAGTGGTGGAGAATAGGAGAGATGCATTGATCTTTTTCATTTAATTGAATATGATAGATATAGGAGTGTGTGGTGTCAGTTTGACAAGGGGCTTCCTGTCCAAAGTTTTTGGTCCACTTTTTTGGGCCCCTTTCCATCTGCTCATGGCACCTATGGAGACTTTATAAAAATATTAATAATAACAGTAATTTACAGGGAATTATGCAGTTAAATCATCAATAATACCGCAAAATATCACAACAGTTTGTGTCACCACTTTAAGACCTAAACCCCCTCAAGGATAAACCCCTGTATGGCTAAAGTCACCTTTATTTATATAGTGCTTTTTACAATACAGATTGTTTCAAAGCAGCTTTACAGAGATAATAGGAAAATAATGTTGTAATAATATTGTTAAATATAAAATTAAATGTCCCCAACTAAGCAAGGCAAAAGCCAATGGCGACAAAGGCGAAGAAAGGCGAAAAAGGCGACAGAATCCTTCTTGAATCTCCATGTCTTGCTAAGCATTGTAGACACACTAAATTGTGACAGTTATTTCTAAGATGACAAAAGTGTTATAAGGGTTTAATGTATTTGGGGACAATCCTAAACAAAGCTCAGGACCCCTACATAGTTTTATGTAACTCCAAAAGCATGAGTCTTATTAGTTGGCCGGTTTTCAAAAGTTCATGTTGGTCTGAACAGACGCGTTAACAGCTGTTTATTGAAATGAAAATGTTTAATGCATTACACTGAACACTGTCTTGGTTTGAAGATTAATCTTATGGTAAGAAATTCTGTACAATAGACTCAAGAAACATGGTTTTCTTGGCTCCTAGTTTCATTCTTTCTAGCTCTATTCCAAAAGCTAGTTTTCTGCCTACGTAGAAGAAATTTTTAGATAGACAAAGGCAGTTCCCAGAAGTAGGCTGCAACATTATAAGATATTCTAATTTTGGCCAAATTTCAGCAAGCAATGAATGTGTCCTTCATAAAGAAATCCCAGAATGCATTGCAATGAGAAAATGCATCCAAGATGGCTGATGGGGAAAATATATTTTGTTCAGAACAGATTCATTTGAATAGAAAAATCAAATTTTACCCTCGCCTGTAATTTTACGTTTTGTATTTTTGTACTTTTTTCGGCAGCATTAGCCTAGCAACATGCTAAGTAATGTCAAACTCTTTAAGCCAAGACTCAGTTGATTCTCATGTTCACTTCACAAGCAGCACTATTTCTTCGCCATTGCCTGTGTAGAAAGCTTTGATCCAGTCATGATGGTTAAGATGCTGCCAAAGTCCGAAGTATGTTTCAGTTTTGACGAAGTTTAGACGTTTTGTGTAAAGCCGAACACGTAGCCTTTCAAAGTAAACTACATTTTATAGCGTGCGCAAAACACAGGCGCTCGACACTTGCACACTGGAAAGTTTAATAATTGTCCAATGTCTGGGCTATTACTCTCAATTATGATGGATAAAAATGCTCATTTAAACGTGTATCTTTTCACATGCACTGTATGAAAATCCCCAGCGTAAAATAAATTGGAAGTGTACTTATTTAGCTGACTAAGTAGGCAGAAAGACAGCTCGCTTGTTTAGGAACAGGGCTCCTCTTTTTCTTTTTTTTTCCTTTTTTTTTTCTCTCTCTTTAAGAAAAAGTCCAGAAAACTCCATAAGTAGCACACAACATATTACGGCAAACCATTAGGTCACAGGGAGGTGATATATCCCACAATGCCTCTGTCAAACATCAGTCTCTTTTCTTTCTCTTTCAGACCCCGGCCCTCCAGCGGGCATCAAAGCAGTGCCATCTTCTGCCTCCAGTGTGGTGGTATCCTGGCTTCCCCCCATCAAGCCCAATGGTATCATCCGAAAATACACAATTTACTGTTCCAGCCCTGGATCGGGCCAACCGGTGAGGCACAATAGGGGGAAACTTGTTTTTTTAACATTGATTTTGGTGTTGCCGTCGTTTTTTGTTCAAAAATTAAAGCATTCTTGTGTTTTTGTGTTTGTTGAAGCATGTAAGACTGAATATTTATGTATTTTTAACATTTATGTGGTGGGATAAGTATGTGTGGATTTTTTCTTTTTCTTTAGATTCCAAGTATAAATCAGCGTTTGGTTAATCATATCGTCTATTTGTGTCTGGATTTGTTGGCGAGTGTATTTTTAATCAGTGCATGTGTGAGGTTGTGCTGCAGTATCATGTGTGAGGTTGTGCTGCAGGGATGTGTGTGTGTGTGTGTGTGTGTGTGTGTGTGTGTGTGTGTGTGTGTGTGTGTGTGTGTGTGTGTGTGTGTGTGTGTGTGTGTGTGTGTGTGTGTGTGTGTGTGTGTGTGTGTGTGTGTGTGTGTGTGTGTAAATGAGAGGCTCATACTGCAGTGTGTGCATGCAAGCTCACCCTCCCGTCTCATTTGCATATCTGCGTCTCATCACGTTGCCTAGACAACCTCATCTGTTCATCAGGGAGGGCAGGAAACAAGCTGACAGCACACACACAAACACACACACATCTCACAGGCTCGATCACATTTATAACCACCTCCTCGACAAACACACACACACGTAATTTGTGTACTCTCACACTGAATTAATGTACCTGTCCAGATGTACACATGCTCACTCTCTTCTGTTCTTTTGCTCATTCACAAATCACTCCTCTCTCTCTCTCTCTCTCTCTCTCTCTCTCTCTCTCTTTGGCCTCTCACAGAGCACAGGGTGATTACTATGTAAATGAGTGTGTGTGTGTGTGTGTGTGTGTGTGTGTGTGTGGGAGGGAGGGAGGGAGGGAGGGTGGAGGAGGAGGAAGGGGGGTCAGACTCAGCGTGCGGGGAGTACTTTTGTTCCTCTTTTCATTATCTCTCTCTATCGCTCCCCGGATCACCGCTATCTCTACACCGGAGGAATATTTTTAATATCCGTTACAGCGCTCCACCCCTCCCGCCCGCACCTCCCGTACCTGATTCATGCTGAGAAAGACAGGGGGGCATGGAAGAAAAAGATGAATCGAAATTAACTAGGGAGAGAAGGTTCAGAAGCCTAGTGAGCTGCCTACCTAGACAGCATCTTTAGGGATCATAGACATACTCCCAAAAGGCAGTGGTTTTCAAACTTTTTGATGCCAAGGTCCCCAAATATGATGATCCTCTTCCAAGGGACCCCCTTCCTAAAATATGAAGACAGCTAAATATAGTACCCATTTGTATGAGAAAAATAGCAAACATGATATGATAAAAGCAACATCTGTATGTGTATT
>JAPDVR010000009.1:41579348-41649348 GCA_026230005.1 Gila orcuttii
AAAATGGAGCACTGTTTTTGCTGAGACAGTTGGTTTTGTGTTTGTTTATGTTGGTTTTGAATCATTATTATTATTGCTTAAAGTTATGGATTAGAGTGCTATTACTTAGTTAAATGTACAGACTTGCGATTTTTCCTCTGGCAAAGAATAAAATGGCAAAATAATCCAGTAAATTAGCATTAAAGGAGAAAAGAGAGCAGAAAATCTAAAAGACTTGAGGGTGGACTTGGTTCATTAAAGGGATAGTTCACCCAAAAATGAAAATTCTGTCAGTAATTACTCACCCTCATGTTGTTCCAACCCCGTAAAACCTTCGTTCATCTTCGGAACACGAATTAAGATATTTTTGATGAAATCTGAGAGCTGGATCACTCCTCCATACTAGTCCATAGAACTACCCCTTTAAGTTATCAAGTTACCACCTCAGCAACCCCACAGCAAAATGCTAAAAAAAAAAAAAAAAAAAACATGCTAGTAACTGCATAGCAACACTATAGCTTGGTGGTGGTGAGTTTTGCATGGGCAAACACCACTTACATTTACTTAAGAAATTGTGAAAAAATGAGAACTATTGGAGAGTTTGGCATGGTAATGAATGAGTATGACAATGTTAATGTGTTTGGGTCTTGGCAGGATAGATCTGCTATGCTGCTGCTTTTATTACTGCTGTTGTTGATTACAGCTGCTGCTACAAAACTTCCCACTGCCAATAAAAACAACATGCTGCCGCTGTACAAGCATACATGAATTAAACCCCGTAGCAGATCTATACAGGTGGAGCTAGGGAAGGTGGAGGGTTTTTGAATGTGAGCCGCAAACAATAGGCAAGAATTTGAATGCTGAGCAGTGAGCAGCTCATTGGCTACCAATACAGCGGGAACCAATCAGCTGTCCCCTATAGAGAATGAAGTGATTGCAAGCAGATTGAGTTAAGGACTTATGAGCCTGCGCCGCCTAGAGTTTCATGACAACTTTGTATTTGTGTGTTTAACTTTATCTTCATCCATCATTGTTATCGGTGACTCATTTGTGGAGTTGTGTTTGCTCAGAAAATTAAGCAATAATTTCTGAGGTTAAACACTGGCTTGAGTCCAGGCTTAAATTAATTTGATATACTTGCAGCTTTGCATGGAGGGAGTCCAGACAACTTGCCCACTTGAGTGAGATAAACACACTGCTGAATGATTTTGTTGCTTCAAATGGCTCTTTGTGCGTAACTCATCTATATCGCTTTAATCACGGGCTTATGGCCAGAGTTGTCTTGTGAGTGTTATTTGCATCTTCCGTGGAGAACAAGAGATTACTTCTTCTCGTACATATAATAATGTCTGCTTATTTGATAATTTTGGGTTGTTTCAACTAAATATATGTTGTGTAATCAGATTATCTGTGTTTGAGATGTGTTGGGTTTCCCATGCTTGGACATATGTCCGTCTCTCTGATGAATGGTTTTGAACATGTCATGCAGTGCACAAAACCCAGCCCTGAAAGATTGTTATTGAATTATCTTAAAGTAACATTATGTAGTTTTTCAACCTTCATTATATATTTCCAAGACCCTTGAGATGGTACATCGACTTACAATAGGTTGAATGACACGTCTGCCATAGCCTGACAGTGTCTGTATCGCTTTTACTGGCACTATGTAACTTCGGGTTTCGGGTAGGAACCCGAGCACAAAGAAAACTACAAAATTCGACTGCTTTACGACATACGTCACTTCCCCCACTTCCTCAGATTCTGACGTGAGAGCCCAACTAGCGTTTGATACCCGCCTGTATGTTGTTGTCATGACCGAAGCAACAACTAAAAGGAAGAAGGCAAAGGTTTTGTCAGAGGTGACTAAAAGAAGAAAAAGGGAGAGTGACAAATTAAAAGACCGGACGAGGATCACTATTGGAGGGAGAGCAAGACAGTTTGAAGACGGTGAGAGTGTGCGCGCGCGCGACCGGCTCTCTCTGCTCGTTCTTTCAGTAACATGCACCCTGTCACAAGCGCAGCAGTCAGTCATCTGTAAAGTGTTTATACATTTATAAATAAATCAGGGAGTCAGGGAGCTGACTATCGCGCGAAATGTAAAAGGCTGAATAACATGGCCTGGCCATGTTACGGAATCTATCTGGTCCTCCATCTATCTTCATGAAGCAAGTAATGCTAGTAGAGTAGCGAATTATCAATCTGGTAGCTACACTAACATGCTACTTTACGATGGTTATAATAAATAATCTTTCAGGATAACTATCCTAATGTCTGCAGGCAGATATGTTTGTGTATTTATTTTTCTGGTGAAAGTGTCTTGCCTCTGGCTATAATGCAAATCGATTTTCAAATTTGCAGATTCATCTATGGTAGCTTGATATTATAATATTGACGATATATGGCTATTACCTACCACACAAACATTGAATTGAATTAGCATATCCGTTATGTAAAACAGTAGACAATAGGCTACTATAATGACGCTGTCTTGTAAACGTGAGCTACGCGATCTTTTGACGTTTGAAAAAAATAAAACCCATGAAATTATATTCATATGACATGCTGAAATATATGCCAATGTACCTGGGATGAAGACATTTCACACGCAACGCTGGCAGTCTGCCCGCGAGAACTCAAGACAGTATCGGCTTTACAACAAATGTACACGTGTATCGCCTGGTGTAACCATGACAGATTTTACGACAGTAGTAGAAGACAATACTGTTTCCCAACTGTAGGGGGACCCCGAGAAAAAAAACCCCGCAAAAACGACATAGTGTTGCTTTAAGGCTGTCTGTCTCCACACTTATTTCAAATCTGTGTGTCCTTATTTTTTGCAGGACCATACAAATTTGTGTATCTTGTATTAGAGCAGTTAAAATTTGTGCTTTGAGTACAATTCTTTCATACTGACCACTGGATGTTCAACATGGCACCTCATGGCAAAGAACTCTCTAAGGATTTGAGAATTAGAATTGTTGCTCTCCACAAAGATGGCCTAGGCTATAAGAAGATTGGTAACGCCCTGAAACTGAGTCACAGTACAGGCCAGGGTCATACAAAGGTTTTCCAAGACGGGTTCCACTCGTAACAGGCCTCGCAAGGGTCAATCAAAGAAGTTGAGTCCTCGTGCTGTGCGTCAGGTGCAGAAGCTGGCTTCAAAAAACAGACGCATGATAGTGCCAGCATTGCTTTAGAGGTTGCAGAAGCGGAAGTTCAGTGCTCAGACCATACGCCACACACTCCAATAAGTCGGTTTGCATGGCCATCGTCCCAGAAGGAAGCGTCTTCTGAAGCTGGCTCACAAGAAAGCCCGCAAACAGTTTGCTGAAAGCAACCTGTCCAAGAGCATGAATTACTGGAATCATGTCCTGTTGTCTGATGAGACTAAGATGAACTTGTTTGGCTCAGATGGTGTCCAGCATGTGTGGCGATGACCTGGTGAGGAGTACCAAGAAAATTGTGTCTTGCCTACAGTCGAGCATGGTGGTGGTAGCATCATGGTCTGGGGCTGCATGAGTGCTGTTGGTAGTGGGGAGCTGAGCTTCCTTGAGGAAAACATGGACGAGACAGGGGGTGTTTCTCAAAACCAAGAATGCAAAGAACAGACTTGTGTTCTTGGGGAGAACGCTCTTGCTAGTTGTTCTTGGAAGAATGAACTTGCAAGGTGACGAGCACACAGGATGCTGCTGACAGTTTGAGACGATGAGTCTGTGGGCCGGTTGGCTCGCTAGCTAACGTTACACCCGCAGGCGCTTATGGAGATTCTCACTTCCGAAAACGTTTGAGCACATTTTCGATTCGCCATAAAATTTCGTAAAAATGCCAATATTTGAAATCTACAAAGTTGATTTCTCGCATCAAATGTTCTCAGAAGTGAATTTAGTGATGAAATAGCGTACGAAATTGTAGAAAAGCTACTTACTGACCTGCCTCTCTCTGCTTCCCGCTCCTTCCTCGAATGGCGAAATAAATGCTGGGATATTTCTGCCGTCAAGTTCACACAAGTTACCAACCGATGGATCCTCGGTAAAATGGGCGTGTCAAGAACCCCTCCGGGATTTTTAACCGTTCTTGCCAAAATGCAAACTTGTGTATTGGGACAGTACTTGGGTCACAAAAGATGACGTTTCACAAGAACATAAGTACAGACAAGAACACAGATTGAGAAAGGCCCAGGGAGTATAAATACACAGGGAACTGAAAGACAGACAGCTGAACGTAATCAGTAAATGAGGAGACTTAACTAGGAGTTAATTAAGACTAAACTTGGTGGTGGTTGAGGAGATTCCCCTCCTTCCATATGTAAAAGCTCCTTGAGTATCTAGAAAAGCGCCATATAAATGTAACAAATTATTATTAGGCCTATTATTAATTAAACTGAACTGAAGCACATGAAACAAACACACGGGAATGCAACTAACACAAAACACCACATAATGCTCACATTAATACATTAATACATAAATGCAGTTATTTTGATCAACCAATGCGATAATCATAAAATGAAGGGTGCTCTGATCAGGATTTTTGGGGCCGATCTCTGATAACTGCAAGCAATTGGCTGATATCGATCACCATAACGATCACCAAAATAAATAATAATGCATGATAAATAGAATGCCTCAAATAGCCCCAAGACTGGACAAAGTAATGAAGCATTTTTAGCTGCGCATAGAAAAATAGTTTTTGTAGCATCTGATCGGCTTTTAATGCAACCTTTATAATGACCACCAATCAAACTATATAAAAAGATTATCGGCCGATCAATCAGAGCACACTTACAAAAAAATATTGTCTGATATATTGGTCAGTCACTACTTAAACCACCTCCACTTCATCTTCTTCTCGTTGTGAGTCTGCTTTTCTGGTTTGTGAGCTGTTATTCTGGACGTTGTGAACTATGTGGATTTGGACTCTCACCAGTCCTCATGGCTCGTTGGTTTGTCCTAGATACTTGGGGCTTAAGATGACCCACTTAGATGCTTTTACTCATTGTGTTTCTGTCTGTGCAGCAACACAACACGTGAAATATGTATTACAATACACCTGCGCTCATATTTCACTGACTCTACACAGTATGGTTCCATATACAGCAGGCTTTAGTTTACCGTGAATGTGAAACCCCACCTGATTGGCTGCTTTCTCTGCACTTGCACCTCTGATTGGTTCTGATCTGTTTTCAATTGGTTTGATTGATGTTTTGAAGCATTCATCTCCATGCACTCTAGTCCAAGAGAGGACAGATGTGAAGTTAGCTTTGAATAATTGACCATGCATCTTTATTTTTGCCAGTAATAGATGCTGGGAAGGAGAGGACGGCTGCTGAGCCAGAGACACGCAGTCCTGAAGTGTCACAGTCTCTCCCTTTCTCCTTCCCTTTACCTCTGTACTGACAAAACATTGTCAAAATAGTTAGCCAGGCAAAATAGCCAGGCACTGTTGTTGTACGGATGGGCGGCCGGAGTGCGTTAAGGGTTTTCTGTTAGAACGGTGTCATGTAAGCGGCCCCCTAAGTTAATAACTAATGATCTTTGCAGCGGAAGTGAATCAATCAAAACTAACTTTAGCTGGATAATAACTTTATTCTAGAGCTGCTGCAAAGCCAAAACAATATCTGTTACTTTAATTTCCTATTGTCACTGTAAAGCAGCTGTAAAACAATCTATATTGTTAAAAGCACTGTATAAATGAATGTGACTTGACTTGACTTGACACGCACGTCTGCACATGCGGGGTCTCGGATTCACATGGATGGGTTCTAATCCTGATAAATATGAAGGATGAATCGTCTGGAGGGGTGACTCCAGCTCATGGCTCTGACACCGGGAATGACTCAGCATTCCCTGCTTTCATTATAACGGCACTACGGCTGATGGGGAAACTGAAAGTGGGTCTTTTAGCCCAGACGTTCAGAGGAAACTTATAAACCAGGGCCATCTATCAATGCTGTTAATTATGCAGGAGATAAATGATCCTCGTAACTTTAGCATGACAGAGGACAGCTGCTGAGGAGAAATGTCACGGTGTAGCTACGAGCTTAGCATATCCAGCCTTATCTGAGATCTGATACAGGAGTAAATACACAAGCACACGTTATTGTCAGCTTGATGTGATTGTGTTTCAGATCGCAGATGCTCCCATTGAAATGAACCTCTCATTGTTCTTGGTGTGAACTGGCTATAACTGGAATTATTTTGCCTGGATCAGTCAATCTTCAACCTTCTTTCGGATCAATCATGTTTTTTTAAATACAGAACATATACTTTTATTTTGCATGGATGCGTTAAATAAATGAAAAAATCCAAATATACACTGTTCTGTTTTTCTATTATTTATCAAAGAATTCTATTTAAAAAAATGAATCGGTTTACACAAAAATATGAAGCAGTACAACTGTTTTCAACATTGATAATTATATAATTATATTAATAATTCTTAAGCAGCAAATCAGCATATTATACTGATTTCTGAAGGATCATGTGACACTGAAGACTGGAGTAATGATGCTGCAAATTCAGCTTTGATCACTGGAATAAATTACATTTTACTATATATTCACATAGAAAATACCTATATCAAATTGTAATAATATTTCACACTATTTTTTCTATTTGTATAAAATAAATGCAGCCTTAGTGAGCTTTTTTTAAAAGCTTTAAAAAAATGGCTTAATAGCAACCCCAAACCTATTAATTTATTTAATTAGTTTAATATATATATATATATATACACACACATGCACACATATATATTAAATTTTTTTTTTAGAAAATGCTCAAAAACTGTAAACATTTCATAGGCAGGGAAAGAATGACATTTGAATATCATATTAACAATTAAAATGAATAATATTTATATTTATATTTTGCTTAACATATATTTTAGTATGCCATGAATTATATCAGATGTAAGTCACAGGGACAAACACAAACAACACGAACAGGAGTTTCCTGAGAATGACCCTGATGTTTTCACATAGTTTTATCTTTTTTATATACATTGCACAGATATTTCCTCTTTAATCAGCACACTGACAATTGTTCTTTTGAGGCAATGAGTGATTTTGCTAAGTCAGCTGTTGTTGTGCATGTGTGTTCTGGATAGCCTGAGCGGAAGGACATTGACTGTCCCTCAGTTCAACTCTGGCCGTGTTCACACTTAATAAAAATAAAGCACAAAAATTGTCAGTGGGATTGTGATAAGCATTTGGCACAAATGTGTAAATGCATCATTGCTTTTTTGGGACAGTTTGATTTTCCCTTTTCCTTGCAAAACAAAGACGCTTATTAATATTACAAAACTATATTCAAGGAATAATTCACCCAAAAATCATTATTTTCTAACCCTGCTGTTATCTTCTCCATGCAACACAAAATATTTGGAGGAATAGTCTTAAAATTTGGAGATAGTTTGGAGTGACCATGTCTTCAAAAAGACCACTTCAAAAACATCCAGTTTTGGCATGACAAAATAAAAATTTTTGGGTCAACTGTTCCTTTTAAAACACAAAAAATGTCATCCCAGAGACATGCAAGACCTCAAAACCCCTCATCAGAACAAGTTCATCTTTGTCCCGCCACACTGTGGAGTAATTAGCGTGCAGTAATGCAGCCCAAAGTCACGTGACCCGCAGGAACGCCCCCTGCCCTGGAGAAAATCAAATGTGTGCATTCATGATTATGGAAGATCAGCCCGCCTCATGCCAACATATCCTCGTAACTGAGCGTTTACATGACATGTTCTGGCTGGTTTGCATTCATAGCGACAGACTCGTTTGATGTATATTGGAGAAGAAGGAGAAGAAGGAGATGAGATGGAGTCTGCTGGGGATCTTCACTAATGATCTCCAGTGTGCTCCGGCCAATCCCTTTCATCTGGTCCACATTACTGATCCGGACTCTTTGTTGTTTCAGATCGAGCCTAGCAGGACTTTAATAAATATTTCTTTTTCTTCTTAAGCCCTAATTTAACTGAGGTACGGCCGGTACACGTCTTCTACTCCATGCTCATTTACCAGAGAGTGAAAGAGGGAAGATCGGATCCTACTAAGCCAACATGCCTGGTATTTATTAGGGATTTGTACTAGAATTTGTATATTGAAAGTACATCTTCAGCAGCTGATGTTTCCTAATATAAGAATCCTACAGGTTCAATCCAGGGTTTCTGGAACATCCTAGTCATCCTTTCAACCTTTTCAGACTCTTAGCCAATCCAGGGACCACCTGATATAAAAATTCGGTGTAAAATACAGTAAATTAGTAATATTGTGAAATATTATTACAATTTAGAATTACTGTTTTCAATTTGAATACATTTTAAAATATAATTTATTCCTGGGATCAAAGCTGAATTTTCACCATCATTACTCCAGTCTTCAGTGTCACATGATCTGTCAGAAATCATTCTGCATCCAAAATCGAATACTTCCTTACTATATTGTATGCAAAAAACGGTACGCCAAAAGTCGGATGACCTTCTACTTCCGGCAAAATTCTGAAGCGCACGTTCGATGGACGCGTTACTATCCCATGAGGCCACGGGAGAAGATTTATGAATGGCAGTGAAGCGATGCAACTGATGCTGGTTGATCACGTGACAGGAACAACATGGCGGATGTAATGCGTTCGAACTTCATTTTTACTACCCATATTCATACTATAGAAGATACTTTTTCAACGATCGCAAAGTAAATTCAAATTCAAATGTAGTACCTACGTAGACACTATGAGATTTCGGACCATGTCCTTACCAGACGTAATGCGACTACGAGGCGCGGAAAATCACAACCAATCAGAAGAGCATGTGGGCGGAGTCAAGCGTGCTGCACTCGCAACAAAATGGAAAATAACATAAAATACATACTGAGTGACTGAAACAGTCTTTATCATAGAATACACTTTTTTGTTCACATTGAGTTGACAGTTTGAACATTCTTGTTTCCTTTAGTTTGCTTTTAAGATCTGAGGTGAACTATCCATTGTCACTTTCAGTACTGCTAGAAAGGCCACTAAAATGATATTCAAACTCACGTCAGATGCTTTTAACATTAAATAAAACACATAAACAGTACCTTAGATAATCATTGTCATACTTTTTTTTAAATGTCGTTGTTCCAGCCGCGACGTAGCAAAAATAGAAACAATAGTTGTGGCTGGTTAGGACAAAAACTATGAAAAGACACCTTTTATTTTGTTGTAATGTGCTGATTTCCTGCACAAGAAACATTATCAGTTTTGTTAATTAATAGTTTTGTGGAAACCGTGATCATTTTTTCAGGATTCTTTGATTAATAGAAAGTTAAAAAGAACAGCATTTATTTGAAAATAAATCTTTTGTAACATTACTATGTCTTTACTGTCACTTTTGGTTGATTTAATGCATCCTTGCTGAACAGAAGTATTATGCCGATTCAGACTACATGATTTTAGCCGATTTTGGCATGATCCATTTGACGTAGGTGGTCGTGGGCATTTGTAAACATCAATGGGCCCTCGGGACACAAGAATCGATCGTTTTATCTCGTATAATGTGTCATAGTTAACGACAACCGACGCCGCATCTGTGATGCTTCACAACGTAACGACAGAAAGGCTAGCATGCTTCATTTTTTTCGGGCTTCCACGATAGGAGCACAGAAGCTCTTCCGTACACAGCTTTCAAAACATGCTGAAACGAAAGAAAGAGGATAGTATTGGTGCAATGAGGAAAGATTCATAGAGCTCCTGCCTTTATGATGTTTCCTCGAGGGAGTATGACAGAGTGAAAAAAAGATAAACAATAGAAGAGGTGTTTTTAGAAACCCGGTGAGTCAGATACTTTTATTTTTACCTCTGGCCAAAAATAAAAAACTATATTTAACTCAAGTTCTCTTTGCAGGATTCCATACTGCCCTCTTCGTGCAATCTAGGACTGTGTCCACTGTAAGGTTTTCTTTCTTTTTAGGGCTTTTCTGACGACAAGACATCCAGTGCAAAACACTCAGCTTCAGTAGCCATTGTTTGTTTACTCTCACGTTTGTTTGTTCAGTCGACAGTTCCGCCTTCTCGATGACATCACACACCTCGTTAAAGGCGGCAAGCGTAAATTTGTTAGGAAGCAATGTGGAGTGTGACTTTTTTTTATCAATGACATGACAAGAATATAGGAGTCAAGAGTATATGACTCAGTGACTATCGTAACAGACACAAGTATTGTGTAGTTTAAACCTGGAATTAATTTCATTAAAAAAAAACTTTTTAACCCCCAACTTTTGAATGGTAGCTTTAGAACAAATCACCACATTTAGAAATGCTTATATTTTCCACAGATCATCTGCAGTACCTTCATGGACCCGGCTGTATTATGGTTGACTATTGACTACAGGTACTTTTAATGTTTTCTTACTTTTTTTTTCTTTCTTTTTTTGCCGTTTTAAATAGACAGATATAGCAGAAAGTGATAAGAAATGTTTGGGAAAAGTCACAGGCTGGACTCAAACCTGCGCCATGTGCACTTATGTTTAACTGCTGCGCTCAAAATGTTCATTAATAATTAACTATTGCTATTATTCATAGCCAGAGTTAGGGTATGCTAAGTGTTGAATTTTGGCACTTTCCACACCAATTATTTAACAGGCATTAAAATCTGTGTTTCCATCCACCTATTTTTATGCATATTTTAAGATATCACATAAAAGATGCTGAATGGAAAGATGCACACTTCTAAAAAAATGTGCATAAAAACGTATGTGTTTAATTGAGCCGGATACTTTTTCATCCAATATAACGTACATGTGCATAAACTACCATGGAAACACATTTACCGAATAAATCCCTCAATGCGCAACAAATGACTTTTCCCCAACAGTGGATGTGATTGGATCAATCGCATCACAGCATCTCAAATGTTGGTTTGATCATTGTGAAACGCCTGAGCGTTCAGTCATCAGAATGATTTGGTTTAATTCCCTCCCAGAAACGTCTCGCATGATTGTGTTCCCAAACATCAGCATCCGAACGCAAGATAACATGACAGCATTTATTGCGTTTCATCCGCGCGTTTTGAGACGCGAGACAGTTATGATGTGGGGAAAAAGAGCCACAGTTTCTTCCCCAATTGCAGCAACTTCCATTTTTATTTCCGATATTGTGCACCAATTTTCAAGGAACTGATGATATTGTTCTCTTAAACCCATGGGATGGAAACGCTGCTTTACTCCCAAATGTTTTATGTGATATTCCAATACTGTTCATAAGTTATTAAATTTGCACAATTGAATGGAAACATATATAGCTTATGATTACTTGGAATTGTTCAACAAATCAAGTTTGAAATCATAATTTTCATCTGCTGGTTAATAAAAAAATGTGCCTTCATAGAATGGCGCCATGAACTTATCACAGGATTACTTGATAAGACAAGACTTATAAATCATAAAAACCAAACAAACACTTGCGGTGACATGAGAGCTGCAGTATTTCTCATCTGTCATGTTTTACAATCAGACAAAAATGTGATTCCCAAGTCACGTCATGTTTCTGTGTACATTTATGCTAAGCCAGGCCATTGTTTTCAGTGTTATGAATATGTATTGCCTTCGAGCATGATTCCAAAGAGCTGTGAGCAAATTTGGAGTGCATTTCCTTGCAGCTGGCGTGTCGATGATTTCAAATGAAAATCCCAGTTAGGCTGCTAGCTTTAGCGTTCGGCTTAAGCCTCTCTCTTGGGTCATTGTTGAAATATTGTGGATTCATGAACAGCAGACACTGGAGAACGGGTTGAGATGTAAAACAGCTTCTCTGTGGGAACAGTGATGTTTTTTGTGTCTCTGACGGGGATGCTTCATTGAATACCTCTGTGGCGGACTAATGCAAACATGACAGATGGGGAGGGTAAAGTCCCTGACCGCAATTGAAAGCGACGCGTGTCGTCTCAGTTTGAAGGAGGACACCATGTTTGCTTGTCCTTTTTTATCGTGGTTTGCTGATATTAGGAGTGATTAGCTGATCTGTTTGTTTTGTTAAGGTCTAGCAATCAATCATATGAAAGAGCATTTAGCATAATGGTGCTAAATTTCATACTATATTGTTAGCATTTCATTTCGCATTCAAAAAAAAAAAAAATTTTTTTACATCATTTATTATATTAAATATTTAAGCACAATCAAACAATCGATTTACCTTGAAATGGTGGTTCGAACAATTCACACAGAAATTTGTTCTGCTCACGTTTCATGCATGAGGCCTGTAGGGGGTGATAGAGATACTTTCAGATCTTATTGCCACTAAACAGCATTTGCGCAAGAAGGAACCTCACGAAACTAATTTCTGACAGACTACTGAGGTTGTGTAATGATCTACAACAAAATAAAGCAAGCTCTGGTGATAACTAAGCACATATTTAATGACTAGAATAGTAATTTCTTGCTTGAAAATTACATTAAAAGTGGAAAAAGTTGGTCAAAAACATACATTTACACAAAAACTGACCACTAATTGCAGCTTTCAGACGCCATACTTATCTAGCTCAACTGTCACAGAATGGAACGCACAGGATTGTGGGATATCAAAGGCAGCGAAGGATACATCTATGCTGCCTTCAAATATCCATCAGATGAAGGTCTCTCAGAGACAGGAAGTGAGGCTAACATTGGATTCGGGCGTGTCTTTATGCCCTCCTACCTTTGAATTCATTCTCCGAAGGCAGAATTTCTTAACTTTTGGAAGTAGTTATTGTTATTCAGGTAGCTAACTAACAAATTGACAGTTTAGCTAACTTTCTTATCTCATAGAGAAAACACGCAGTAGAAAAAGACAGTTTATGCTAATATCCGCTATTGCATCCCATGCAGTGCAGAAAATCCAACATGTACTTGTTGAGATTCCAGAATGTGTGAAATCCAGCTTGCATAGTATTTTTAGTGAATTAGTTGTATTCATTCCTTTTTGTTGTGAAATAAATATTTAGTTAAACGCATTAGGGTTGGATAGTCATTGCTGTAAAACAAACTAAAATGTAAGTGAAATTAATTTTATTTATATCAAAAATAATTTAGGAACACTGAATCCAACCTTCGCTTGTTGAGTTTGTTTTTCAACAATGACTGTTAAACTACATTATTGCACAGATCCTCCTAATATGCTGATTTGCTGTTCAAGAAACATTTCTGATTATTATCAGTGTTGAAAAGTTGTGCTGCTTCATATTTTTGTGGATACCATCTTAATTTTTTTTAGGATTCTTTTCAGAAAATTTTAAAAATAGAAAGTTCAATGGTACAGCATTTATTTGAAATAGGCTAGGATTTTTTGTTACATTATAAATGTTTTTATTGCCACTTCTGATCAACTTAATGCATCCTTGCTGAATTAAAAACATGATTTTCTTTTTTAACAGTAGTGTAGCTTTGTATGAAATATTGGTTTCCAATGGGTGTCAATCATTAATATCAGAAATATTTTACTGCAGAATGCCACGATTGGCTAATCGGAATCAAGTATTCCAAGGAGATGTTGTCTATCACTGTTTTTTAGTTACGTAAATTGTGTCAAATAGTGTGTTATTTATGGCTCCAGCATGCAAATCACTTGACAGTTTTGATAAGACAGAATCATTAAGCAGAATATCTCCTTCAGCAATGGGACTTTCTGTCCGTCACACATGGAATTGGGTCACAGAGGTCAGTTCCAATTCTGATATTATAAAAATGATTATTTCACATATATCCCAACATTAACATATTAAAATGGCCTGAGGATGTGAAGTATCATGAATACCTGTATAGTGGATCACTGAATCCCATATTGAACCATTTGAAGCAGAATATGAGAGGATGCAGCTGATGTTTTATCATTCACCTGAACACTGTTCCTGTTCCTGCTGTCATGTCACGTCTGTCTCTGTCTTCAGAAAAACAACACTGACTCGTCTTGCTAAAGCTGATGTGTCTTTACGGCTCGTTGAACATCGAAAAACATTCACTCGTGATATCATGTGAAACACAGTATTTGGAAATGTAGGGTAGGGCTTGATTTTATTCATCAGGATTTGATTTGATCGTGAAAAGTGTGCCGTGATTATTATTGGTTAATTTTTGTTTGCAACTGCAAGTTGTTTGAAAGGTTAAAGTCGTTGACAGTTTGGTGAAAGTTATTTATTTATTTAAATATAAATATACAATTTTAATGTAAACTATATATTAGTATTTTTTTATTTAATGTTAATTCTTTTTATTAGTTTTTGTTAATTCTGATTTTTACATTTAAAAAAAAATGTTTGTTTTTAATTCATTATGGAATTAAAACTTTTACATTTCATTTAATTTTAACTATGTAATTCATTTTTATTGCAAAAATTATATATTAGTATTTTTTTTATTTAATGTTAATGTAATTTTTATTTAAATCAAAACAATATATTTTTAAATGTTTGTTTTTAATTAACTATGCAATTCAAACTTTTACATTTATTTTAATTTAGTATTAATTATGCCATTATAATTTTTTGATGGTATGTAATAGGGATGTCCCGATACCACTTTTTCACTTCCGATACAGATACCGATGCCGCAGCTTTGGCTATTTGCGATACCGATATTAATCCGATATTTTTATTTTATTCTATTTTATTCTTGAACTAATACTAGGCCTAATAAAATATATGGAAGCACTTTGCTCAATTAGCAACCTAAAAACATCTCACTCAAATGGAGAACAAATACTTCTCCAGTATATAGTCCACAACAACAGTTGATTATGAAAGACTGCCACCCTTTATTCAAACACGACAAAATACAGGCAGGCAGGCTACTTCAGTAGGCTACTTAAAGCTACCAACAGGTTTAAAGTTAATCATTTAAAATTAAAAAGCTTTAAAATTACCCATTGATCCGTGTGCTTTTGCGTCCATTCGTTTTTCCTTTTTTACCCGTAAAACGAAAAATTAACGGTTGTTGTATTTTTAAAACGCAAAGTTGAACACCAACATTTTAATTTGAACTGTATGCACACCAAAAGCTGCGCAAAAAATAAATATTGACGTAAGTTATATATAAATAAGTTATTTTCTGTATGACCAGAAATGAGTATTTTAAGTTGTTTCCACTGTTGAAAGGAAACCGGAAGTGTTCGCGCCCGCGCTCCGTCCATGCAGTGCGCGCTCCACACTCTGCACACACACTTGCTATGCGTCAAAATCTTGTGTAGCATAAAGTTTACAGCCTACGGTTTATTAACTGAGGAGACAGATTGCAAAACCGTGTTTATAGTACACCGAAGGTAGTGGGATGGAGTGTCTGTTGTGAGTTTAGAGGGCACGTCAGCCAGAGATGTGTGTGTGTGTGTGTGTGTGTGTGTGTGTGTGTGTGTGTGTGTGTGTGTGTGTGTGTGTGTGTGGTGTGTGTGTGTGTGTGTGAGTGAGACAGACTACTGCCTGCTGAACAGAGGGTCGCCGGGAGAAGGATCTGAAGTGCCGGTGTTTCGGCTACAAAAACCCGCCGAACTGATCCGAAACCAGCCCAATGTTTATCCACCCGCCCAATCCCATTTTTTGCCCGCAAAATAGATGGCAAAACCGCCCAATATGCGCGGCTTAATGTCGCACCAAGGGAAATGCTATATTCAAGCATTGTTGGATAGGTATCGGATCATATTTTTTCTCCCCTCCGATCTCCGATCTAGCGTTCTGGGCCAGTATCGGCACGATACCGATGCTGTGGATCGGATCGGGACATCCCTAGAATGTAATGATGGTTAATATTTATAATTATTTTATTTTCTTCATTTCCTTCTTGCTTCTCCTTGTCTCTCTCTCTCTCTCTCTCCCTCTCTCTCTCTCTCTCTCTCTCTGTCTCTCTCTCTGTCTCGCACTATGTTTTATTTGGGAGCAAGTCTCCAGCTGTGGAGTTTGTCCAGATTAGGGGTCATAACCTTGGCTGGCGTTGTTAGTCACTTGATATGCTGTCAGACAAACCGCAATGTTGTGGTTCTTATTTTAGTCAGTTTAATCACAATTGTCTAGACGGGCTGTTGCGCTTCTGAGCTGCGCACAGTCCAGTTCATCTGTGTGAGACGCTCTGTCGCAGGGTTATATCAGTCTCTGCACCGTCTCAATCTGCCCCGGGCGTCTGCGCTGCTGTGTATGCAAAGCAGATCGCAGATCACATGATCACTTCTCCCAAACACTGTGGCCACTGCCTGGCGGCCCAGAATACCTACACAAGGTAGGTGTGTGCGTGAGTGTGTGCGTATGTGTGTGTGTTGAAAATGAATTGGGCTAGGGTCGTCATCATTGACGTCTGTGTCTCTCTCCTCCTACAGCTCTGGTGCTATGACAACAACTCTGCTGCCTTCCCACCAATCACACCTCTATCTTCACACAGACATAAGCATGATGTTCTGTCCAAATATTTAAGAGTTAACCTCTTCTGTTGGGTATTGTTGTGACATATAATAGATGTTTTTTTTGTGGATGCCAACACTAAGATTTAATGGGGTCATGAGGGGTGAATATTGCAAAACCTAGGGCCAGAAACATGTCTGGCTCATATTTTTGTCACAAAATCAAAAGAAAAAAATGCTAAATTATATTTTGCATGATGAAATGGAACCTTTTTATAGATGTATTGCATTGTGACAGTATTTTAATGACAGTTTAGCACATATTTCCCCTGTGTTCTCATTACCGTAATGCAATACAAATATTATTCTCATTACTTTTATGTGAAAGGAAAAAGTATGTATTATTTTAAATGTGTATGCATCATGGTAGAATTTGTTGCATTTATTGAATGTATTAAATAATGCTGATTAAAATAATAAAAAAATCAGTGTATTTCAGTAATCTATTGACGATAACAGAAATTATGGAAAAATCCTCAAAATTAAATGTCAAAGACTTAGGATAGTAATGAGACTATGAAGATGTTTAATATTCATAAAAATAATATTACGATATACGATATATAAATATCATCATGCTTCTAAAGTAAGTATTATAATTCATATTTTTTTCTTTTGATCTTGTGATCAAATGCATCCTAGACGTGATTTATTTTTTTTTACATTTTTTTGTAAAAAATTTTTTTTTGGGATGCACTTTATTTTGCAGACTTTATTTCAGCAGGAGAAGTTGGCAGAAGTTTCCCGCAGGTGGGCGGAGCTCTGTGGTAAACGTGTGAGAAGTGGGCGGGGTCTGTTTTTGTGAGAGGCGGGTTTAAATTCTTGTGTAAATTCGATGCTCTCCACAGGGTCATACCAGAGCTGTTCAGACAGACCAAAAGGAGCAGAACCGCACACATTCCTGCTCCCAATCTCACAGTGATCCCGAGACAGACGGAAAGGGGGAAGGGGAAGGAGTTAAAGGGAGTGTGGGAGAGGGGAGGAGAAGATTGGTGGGAGAAGAGGGGCGGGGGATTGTTGAACGGACACAGACCCCCATCACAAGCTGTTTCAGTTCCCGTCCACTCACGTGGGAGTCGGTATGCTGTGGAGTTTGAGACGGAATGTGGACGGCGCTGCAGGAAACATGAGATTTTAGAAAGGACGTGTGTCATTGGGTCACAGGATCGCCCCCTGGGAAGGTAAGACGTTTGTCGAGGTGTGGCGCTGGTTTTTAGGTTTGTGTGATGCTTCTCAGAGCAGCTTCAGAGAGTCTCGATGTCTGTTGAGAGGCAGAGAAAGCAGATGAAAAGGATTTCCCACATCTCAACAGCGCTGTCTGTACGTCTGACTTCGTCTGTCTCTGTTTGGCTTGCTCTGTCTGAACATTCAGAGAAGCTTATTGACATGATAAACAAGGGTTTGCATCAGAAAAACGGTAACCATTCCGTTATACATGCTGAACATGTGTCTTATTGACTTTTGTAGATGTGCAAAGTATTTTCCCCTTTTTATAAGTTTAGACTTGTTCTTCTCTGGGTTTCACGTTGCTGGTATATCCCTAGATAAATTATTCCTGTTGGAATTTCAGACATAATGTGTAGCCAATCCTAAAAAATAAGAATTGCATAAGAGATAAAGCTAAAATCATTATCAATATCAGGGATTTTTTTGGAAAGGTTTTAAATGTATTATATATATATATATATATATGTATTAATGAATTTGTATTGTTTTTTTCAAGTGCAAAATATTTCATATGAAATACGTTTAAAAATCCTTATCCAGTAATTGGGAATAACTGGAAAGTCTGTTGAGTCCTGTTGGATAATCTGTAGTCTTTATCAGAACTCTCCTAGTATTTTATTGGAATAATGTCTTTTTTTACTTGAGTTAAAAGAAGGAGTTTTAAACCCCTGTAAGATTTGTGTTAAATATCTTGTAATGCTCTACATGGACATTTGATCCCATTGGAAACCTAATAGTCCCATTATGAGCTTAAGATCTACTTGTTGTTATGCTGGAATCCTGTGTTGAAATTCCCATTAGGACCCAGATCATGGCTGAAATTGCAGTTGGATTTGTTTGACTATGTGTTACATTTGGATTGAAACTCTTTGTGGTTTGTGGTTTTTATTTTAGCACTGGTAAAGTTGCTTGTCTTTATAATGCTGCTTTTCCAATTGCCCAGATCTAAACTGTTGCATATCAGTAGATATACCCTGAAAGAAAAGATTGTTATTGTCTTCCACCTGTGGTCTTAAATGCTAATTGAGCTGGTAGTTAATGACAGAACATCAACACGCAAACGCAGTCTTTCTGCCGGTGTCAGACGCTGCAAATAGACCGTGTGTGTGTCGTTACAATGACAAAGCTCCTGCGCTGCTGCTATTGTGTGGCCGTGTGAGGAAGATGATGAATTGCAAATGTGCGAGTCGGTCAGAGTCAAGGAGAATCCCCTCTGAGCGTGTCCTGGTGTGAAGGACTTTAGACGGGGCTGAATTCATTCTCTGAGCCCCTGTGAATGGCCTGAGAAAAGGAAAGGCAGAAAGACAGGAGGAATCTCTCATCTGCCGGTATACAGATGGAAATGAATCAGGACAGGAGGTCAGCGCTGGTGGAACCAGCTGGGAAGTCTTGCATCATACATATGGAGAGAGAGATCACGTGAATATTATAAAAAACTTAGAAGCTAGTTTGAGTCACAAGCGAGGTCGGATTTTAGCAGGGCCAAAGTGACCAACATGCATTGGATTTTTAACGGGCGGAGGCGAAAAGGCCCTTTTAGCCAATTCTTGTTCATATAGAAGAGACCTTGGCTAGTTGTCACATTTAAAAAAAAATTAACATTCTTTGAAGAAAAAGTTCCATATAGAACTTTAAAGAGTTCTGTCAAGTGCTTCATATATAGCACCTTTTAGGGGTTTTATGGATTTAGTTTTACTTCATTTTGTTTAATTATTTTTTTATTTTGATTCCATTCTTTGGCAAAACTTTACAATAAGGTTCATTTGTTAACATTAGTTAACTACATTAGTTAGCGTGAACTAATAATTAACTGCACTTACACAGTATTTATTAACCTTTGTTAATGTTAATTTCAACATTTACTAATATTTTATTAAAATCTTGTTAACATTAGTTAATGCTCTGTGAACTAACAAACAAACTTTATTTTTTATTAACTAACATTAACAAAAATGAACAAATATAGTAACAAATGCATTGCTCATGGGTAGTTCATGTTAGTTAATGTATATTTCAGACATTTCTCCTTATATAGAACCTTTTTGGCAAAAAGGGTTCTTAAACATTGAGTCAAGAACCTACACTCTAAAACAATGCTGGGTTGTTTCAACCCATGTTTGGGTCAAATATGACAGACCCAACCATTGGTTTAAATGTTTTAATTATATTTTAAATCCAACGGTTGGGTTTGTCCATATTTGACCCAAACATGGGTTGAAACAACCCATTATTGTTTTAGAGTGTAAGGTTCTATAGAACCCCTGTTCACAGCTGGTATTAAGATGCGTTTCGGTCGATCGGATCACAAGTGGACGACTCTGAATACAGGTGTAAACGGGGTCTAAAATGTTTTGAGCTTGTCCACTTTCCACCACAGAGGTAGTTGAAAACACATTCGACTGGATTGCTTTCGTAGTGTTGACGCTCATGTGGTCGATTGTGTTCGAACAGCCACAAAAGTCCACCTCTCCGTCTACTGACCTAATGCGTAAACATTATGGGATGTGCGCCAGCAGACGGGATTTAAACTTTGTCGGCTGAAGGCTGCTATAAATTATTATACATTTTACTTTTGTTTTGATTGACGATCGATAATTGAATAGATTTGATTGTATATTTAACTGATACTTCTTCACGTTTTGTTAATGAATTGATTCACTTGAAGTATTTTACACAGATCAGAACATGTGTGCTGTTATTTAGACAGGAAATATGCCTTTCGAAATCCAAAAATACTTCCTCAAAATCAGTTTCTGGGGCAAATATTCCTGAATTAAAGCAGAAGTATTTGATCCAATGCCAGCTTTGAGGAACTAATACCTTTTTTTTTTACCAAAGTGCAGTTCTATTTCCATAATCTCCAACAATCTAGTCAACAAAGGTTTAATTGTTATTTAGTAGCGCACGAGTAGAGATCTAAACAGGTTTAATGCCAACCCAAGGTTTTCCTTCCCTTGAAAGTATTTGATTGAAAGCGTTCCTCCTTTACCCGAGGGACACACTGACTTTGATAATTAAAAATGAGTCTAGGACGTGATTTTCATAAATACAGATCACTTTCAGATCAGAATATTTTTGGTAATATTCTAAGGAAACATGGAATTAGTTTCCATTGTTATGCTGATGACACTCAAATATATATTTCATCACGGCCAGATGAATACGCTAAATTATCCAAATTGACAGATTGTGTTAAAGATATAAAAGATTGGATGACGCGTCATTTTCTTTTATTAAATCCAGACAAGACAGAGGTAATACTTATCGGTTCTAAAAACCGTCCACAAAACCTTTCACAGCACGACTTTAACATAGTAGGATGCCCTGTTACTTTATCCGCTACAGTAAAAGACCTGGGTGTTACATTAGACTGCAACCTGTCTTTTGAAAAGCATATTTCATATGTTACAAAAACTGCCTTTTTCCACCTTAGAAACATTGCTAAGCTACGTAATATGCTATCAGTCTCTGATGCAGAAAAGTTAGTTCATGCATTCATGACCTCCAGACTAGATTACTGTAATGCTTTATTAGCTGGTTGTCCTGCATCTTCAATAAACAAGCTACAGTTAGTCCAAAATGCAGCCGCTAGAGTTCTTACTAGATCAAGAAAATATGATCATATAACACCGATTTTATCATCACTTCATTGGTTACCTATAAAGTTCCGTATTAAATACAAGGTATTGCTTTTGACTTATAAAGCTCTAAATGGTTTAGCTCCAGTCTATTTAACGGATCTTCTATCGCCTTACAATCCATCGCGCTCTTTAAGATCACTAAATTCGAGGCTTCTGGTCATTCCTAGGATATCCAGATCCACCAAAGGAGGCAGAGCATTTTCACATTTAGCTCCGAAGCTCTGGAATAGCCTTCCTGATATTGTTCGTAGCTCAGACTCGCTCTCCCAGTTTAAAACTAGACTGAAGACGCATCTATTTAGCCAGGCATTCATATACATTTTTTATCTTACAGTTACTGTAAATTCGGCCTCTAGTTCATAAACGCCAGAGGAGAACTGGCCCCCGACTGAGCCTGGGTTCTCCCAAGGTTTTTTTTCTCCATTGGGTCATCTGATGGGGTGTTAGGACACCATTAGGTCACTGGATGGAGTTTTTTGGTTCCTTGCCACTGTTGCCTTTGGCTTGCTCAGTTGGGGATATTCAAATTAATTAACCAATCATACCATTGATCAGCTCTACCAAACTTGGATGTCTTTTTTCCAGTAATAAACAAACATTGTTAAGTTGTTTTGATTGATACTGTGAAGCAGATTTGATACAATCTGTATTGTGAAAAGCGCTATATAAATATATTTGACTTGACTTTCATTGTGCTTTGATGTGGTCATTGCCGCTGGGTTGCGTTTCCTGCACTCAGAGTTGTTAATGAACTCTCCTGGCTTGGTTTTGGGGGATACTGGGATTCAGACCAGCGTAATCATGAGATAGTACCTCATCCTGCACTTATGCATTGTTTTCCAAACAGATCCTTCAGAGTTTTATGACTTACAGGCCATAGCAGGAATGCTTCCTTGTCAACAGGATTGAGTGATGTGTGATTGTATGGCGAGTGATAGTAGTATTTAGACATGGGGAATCCCTTTTATCTGTGCGAGACTTTCATGTCAAGACGCTCGTTCTAGTTCACTTCCATGACCTAGTTAGCTGCTTTTTGGGCAGCATCCTAATCTAAAGCAAACCTTGCAAGTTTAATATTTATATAAGATTAAATTTAAGAGTTTAATATTTTTTATTTTATATATATATATATATATATATATATATATATATATATATATATATATATATATATATATATAATGCTTTAGAATTACTTTAAAAAAATGTTTACAGAAAATGCTTTTATTATTTTTATAAATATACTTTTGTATTTCTATTAAAATTAGAAATGAGAAAATGTATTAGTACATAAAATGTATTCCTATTTTTTAACTATGCTAGCACTTTATTCCAGTAGTTTATTTTATTATTTATAATTTTATTTAATGTTTTAACATGTATTGTTTGTTTTATGAATAGCAATTTGAAATTAATTCATTAGTCCATTTTTAAAACTATACACTAGAGCCTTGACTAAAAAAATGTAATGTCCAATAGTGTTTATTATTTTATTATTTATAATTTCATTTAAAACATTTTATATATAAATTAATTTTTTTTTTTATTATAAATGGAAATATAAAATTAATTAAGTAGTCGCTGTTTGTGTCGCTACACTAGAGAGTGATTACTTCATTATTCTTTTTTAATAATTGTATTTATTTTTTATATTTGCTTTAATAAATGTATTATTTTTGCTATAAATACAAATGTGAAATTAATTTATTAGTCACTAGTTTACAACACTAGAGACTTGACTAATTATTTCCATTGTATTTTATTGTTTATATTTTTATGAAATAAATTAATATGTGCATATTTATTCATTCACTTTTATTGTAATAAAGAAATATGAAATTAATTTATTATTGAACTTTTCTATCAATACTTTATAGCACAGAATGAAATAATTATTTATAGTTGTCATTTCTCTTACTTCGTTTGCCATATTGGATGATTTGTCTTTTTTTTTGCGCACTGCATTATGAGATTGCCTTCTCCACAAAGTATGCATATGATGATCTGGCTATATCTCTCATTTTGATGGTGCACTTATGATGCTTTAAAGAAATGGTTCCCTGTTCCTCTTAATGTGGCCTATAATTCAGTTTACCCAGAATGCATCAAATGCACCATTCATACCTGTTCCTCCCTCCGTTTTGATGAGTGATTTAATAGAAGGGTTATTATGTGGGGTTGAAGGCAGCTGTTTTAAAGTGGTCGTCTGTGATGTCGAACCCCAGGACAGGTGTTTCAGGTAGACAGGCCTGTGTGCACACGGTTAGTTCCTTCTTGATCTTCCTGCTCGGAGAGAGAAACAGGGGGTGTCATTGTCCTGGAGTCGGGGGGGGGGGGAATGAAAGGCCTGTGATCGGAGCTCGGAGCGAGTAAACTCATTTCAACGCAGCTTTGTGTAGTCATGTGTGTCTGAATCCCGTCTGGTTACGCTCGGCTGCACGCGCAGGAGGGGAGACCCCAGGGTTACACATAGGGAAAAACTGAGATAATGCGAAGGAGAGATTTTCTGGAAACTGGATTTTGTTAATCTGTTCTCGGCGTATCACACAGGGGCTCAGGTAATCACAGGGACACATTTCCCGTCGCGTATCTTTCCCAAAATATTTCTCTCAGCTGGAAAAGTTTGTCCTCGATTTGTCCTTGAATGTGTTTGAGAAAGTTTTGTTGGTTTGGATTTAGTGTGTTGGATTTCTGTACGTGTGCTAATCCTTGAGATTGTGATAGAAGGAAAATAAGAAAGATCGAAACAAAAACACTAATCGATCATGATTTTTTTATTTGATTTATTAGACAGTAACACAAAAATATATGCATAACAAGATGCCATCACAGTGACATTATACATTTATCAGAACTGTCGAGGGCAACACAAGAAATTAATAAACTTATTTCCATTGTGGTCCTCGTCGTAGTCTGATAAAGATGGCCAGGCAAACTACAGATGACTAAAAGTACCCTGTACACTCAACCACATCCAAATACAAAATAAAATAAACAAATACATACACTACAATAATAAATATTCCTTAAGACTACATAAAGACTAAATCTAATTAGCATTTAGCAACCATTCACCACATGCTCGATTAAAACAGCGATCTGACTGGCTTAACTTAATCTCAACCGGGAGTTTGTTCCGTTCCATTGTCCAAAGAGGTGTTTTGCCCAGAACAGCTCTTAAATCTACAAGGTATGTCTGTGGCACTGCCTCTAGTTGAGTATGTTTTATGATATCCCTCTAGTTGAGTATGTTTAATGAAATGTTTGTAAAAAAAATTTAAACGCACTGCACATTGCACACTGCACGTTTCCTGAGATGCCCTGTTTTCCTATTGTGAAGTCTTGTTTAAGCTTGACACGTTCAGTTTGGTGTGAACCAGTGCAGACGCGCTCCAGAGGTGTTTATACTTCACACCCGCTCCAGAAACAACAGGTGTCAGTGCAGAAAACATCATCTGAACCAACGGAGACAGCAGTGAGGGCTCGTGCACTGAGGTTTGCATTTGTGAATGATGTTACTTTCGCCAGGCACATATATATGGATACATATTGAATTAAAGTAGGTTGACTCATGCTTATAGGTAAATTACTCCTCCTTTCTCAGTCTGCCGAAACTTTGTCTAGACTTTATCTAGTACACTCTAAAAAAATGGTGGGTTGTTTCAACCCATGTTTGGGTCAAATATAGACAAACCCAACCGTTGGATTCAAATTTGAAAAAATTTAAACCAACAGTTTGGCTTGTTCATATTTGACCCAAAAACACAGCATTTTTTAGAGTGTAATTAGTTTGACTAATGTCAATAGTCTCATGGTTTTGCCAAGTGTCCTGCTGATACCATTGCTGTGCCATTAGACTTATAGCAATTTAACCGTAGCACTTTCCCTCCTGTTTTTGTTTGTTTGGTCTCTGCCCGTCAAAGACATCACAGGCTCATTTCATGTGTAAACATGTAGCACAGAGCCGTTTAAGCTTTTACACTCATTATTGTTTATGCTAATAGACACAAAGTGTTGTTTTTACATGTAGGTTGTCTTAAAGGTCAATCATGTGACCTCACTCTTCCTCTGTGCATGAGATGAACTTTATCTTCGGTTGTTTTCTTCTTAAAGTCACAAGCGTGGACTGGTTGGTTCAACCGTTAGTATGTTGGAAGGTTGATTTGTGTGCTTTACTGAATATAGAAGCAGGGTTATTATTGTTAATTAAAACTAAAACATTTTATTTCAGCTAGTTGCCAAAGCAACATTTATAATTTTCATTTAGTTTCAGAAAAAAAGTTCAAATAGCGTTGTTTTGAAAAGCTCATTAAAGACCAGATAACTTTAAACGAACATTCTATGAATGTAACTGAAAGAACGTTTGTTCAGAACTTTGAGAGATACTTGCCTCAACGTTGTAAGAATGTTCCCTGTTGTACTTCTGAAATTCTTTCCTTCAGGCTTGTTGTCAGGGGTCTCAGGTATGACACCTCCCTCTCCTCCCATCCCCCACCTATGAAGCCCGGGGGCAGGGATCATCACCAAATGTCCCTGCGGAGGTGCTAGGACACGCACGTCGTTCACGGGCTTCAAAGCCGCTAGATTAGGGCAGGATGCTGCATTTGCTTCGGCTCAGAGGAACTCAGGAAATGCAGGGGCGTCAAAAGACACTGAAATATATGACCAATTAATGTGCTTATGCAGAGATTAGTGTGAAATTAGCGTTGGAAAGGGTCACTCTGATATAATCGATTAATATTTTGCTACTGCATTTAGTTTGCATTAATGTCAGTTATGTTTTAATGTTTACAGAACTCTCAACCAATGGTGTGCGTTTGGAGTGGGACTCTCAATCCCCTTATGTTATTTTAGTATTATTTATATACTATTATAGTATTTATTTTCATATTTTAGCATTATTTAAAGGTTTGTGATTTTGTTATTTTTATTATTTTTATTTATATAATTGAATTTTTTTTATTTATTCTAAAATAAATAATAAATGAAAAAAATAATTTGTATTGAATTTTAATTTGAGTTTAACTTATTTATTTAGTATGTTTTAAGTTTGCATCTAATATATATATACAACTATGAATGGGCAGTGTTTGAACTTATTGAGCCATTATTTCGTATGGTGGCACTGAAATTGTGAATCTCGACTTGTTTAAATATTAATGACTTATTCGGCATGACAATATTCTACATCCCTTAATCCACCCAATACCTAAAGTTAACAACTACCTTACGAACTATTAATAAGCAATAATTAGGCGTTTATTGAGGGAAAAGTCATAGTTAATAGCAGTGCTTGAAGTGGGAAAAGAAAGGTGCCGGTACTCTCTTGCATTGGCAAATCATGACATTTGAGTTCCCTTTCGAGAGGTCTCTCCTATTGCGTAAGTAGCTTACGCTATGGGAAAACTCCTTTTCTCGAGAATATTGAAGTCTTTATGTAAAACGCATTGCAGCTGCACAGCTGACAGCAATGAACGAAGGAACTCGGTCATTGGCTGTGCTGCGGCAACTTGCTCGAACCAATGACGGGGCGACTCTGAATGCGCGACCAATGAGCGCGCTTCGCGCCCGCGCGCGTCAGAGCCCGCCAAGATGGGCGTGGCCAAGCTATATATTGGGCGCCCCGTCATGAGAGTTCTTTAGATTTAATCTCCTTCAGCGAACACCTTCTTCGCTGGATCCTCCGGATTATTGGAAGCCTTCGCCGCCGTGGAAAAGCATACCAGCGGGATTGCTACGAGGACGTCGGCACCTTCAGCCGCCTTCAAGCACCTCCTACTGAGCCATCCGGCGCGCCATATACGCAAGTATTTTACATCTGTCCGCCCCGCGACATTTGTGAAAGAGCAATTTTCCAATAAGGCGTTGTTTCAAATGCCTTCCTGCGCGTCGTGCAGAGACCTTCTCCCGGACGGGGATCGTCACATCATCTGCGCTCGCTGGCTGGGCCGTGACCACGCAGAAGCTGCATTGACCAAGGGCGGATGCCCGGAATGTGATGACCTGGGTCTCTCCGCACTACGGGCTCGCCTCGCCGCTTTCGCCGTGAGCGAGCCCATCGCCACCCGTCTGTTGGAGCCGCGCACTAAGAAAAAGCGCCGCTCACAGAGGCTTCCTGAACCTGAGCTCAGTGACGTCACGCCGAGCCAGTCTCCGCGTGCTTCACCGCCGCTCTTGTCTTCCCCACCGCCGGTTCAGTTCACCCAGCCGGACCCATACCCCTCTAGCAGAGCGGTGGGCCTTGTGACTTTCGGCGCGTCCGAGGACGACGGGGGAATGGACGACAGCTTGTCCATCGACGCTGCATCGGACGACTGGCCGGGCTCCACTCTCGACCCCGCCCCGTCGACGCTAGCTAGCACGAGCGGGGGCTCCACTATGGATACTGAGATTATCCGTGTCCTCTCTAAGGCCGTGGAAGACCTCGGGCTCGATTGGTCTTCTCCCGAAGAACCAACCCGGAGCCGACTGGATGAGTGGTTTCTGCAGGGGCGCCAGCAGGCCCCTCGGCAAAGGCCTTCTCCCTTCTTCCCGGAAGTTCACGACGAACTCACCAAGTCGTGGAAAGCCCCCCACTCTGCGCGCCTAAAGCCTTCTTTTTCTTCTTCGCTCTCCTCAGTGGACGGCGCGAAGGAAAGAGGCTACGAGGGAACGCCGCCCCTCGAGGAGGCCGTGGCCAATCATCTCTGCCCGCCCTCCACCACCGGATGGAAAGCCAAAGCTTCCCACCCCTCGAAGCCCTGCCGCACTACCTCTGCTCTCGCCGGTCGCGCCAACGCCGCCGCCGGCCAAGCTGCATCAGCGCTTCACTCAATGGCGGTACTTCAAGTGTTCCAACCCAAGCTTCTCCGCTCTATGGACGAGTCTGGCCCCGAACCCGAAGCCTTCAGGGACTTACGCAGCGCGACTGATATAGCTCTGCGAGCCACGAAGGCCACCGCCCAGTCCATCGGCCGTGCTATGGCTAATTTGACTGTTCTCGAGCGCCATCTGTGGCTGACTCTGACTGAAATGAAGGACGCGGATAAGGCGCCATTTCTCGATGTGCCTATCTCCACCAGCGGGCTGTTTGGACCGGCGGTTAAAGGTTTCGCCGAACGCTTCACTGAGGCCCAGAACGCTTCACAAGCTATGCGTCATTTCCTGCCAAAGCGCTCCAGCTCATCGCAGAGCAGACAGAGACCGCCACAGCCGCAGCGGGCTAGAACAGATCCCACCGCCTCTCAGCCCGCGCCTCAGGCTGACGCTCGACGCCGCTCGCGCTCTCACAACCGTAAGCCGCCTCCTGAGCGACGGGGTCCTCGGCCCAAGATTGTGCTGAACCCTGAGCCTCGAAAGCCGTCCTAGCCACAGAAATGAGAAGAGAGAGTGCGTGTCTCGCAAAAGCCGGACCACTCTCTCTGCAAAAGCTCAAACATTACCCAGTCCCCTTACAGGCGGCTGGATATGTCCATACAGCAGTCAATGGGCCAGTCACAGAGCTCGCTCACCTGCAAACAAACGCCGTTTTTACGGCGACGCACAGAAAACACAAAAAGAGTCTTTTTCTGCCTGCATCACTAAGGGTTCACATGTCCACAAAGTGTGCATTCCCAGATACTGTCAAAACAGTGCCAAATTCATTCCCAGCTCAGGCTGCGCTTCCCATGAATGTAGATCACGTGCCTACGGTCATGTACGCACAACTACACACAAGCACTGTTCACACAGTTATAAATTCATCCCCAGTAAAAGCGGGAAACATTATAAAAGTGACGCGTGTGCCTACTAGGGGTGTCGAAATTAATCGTTTCTACAGTGCACCGCGATGCAGACGAGGACGATTCGGTATCGGTTCAGTAATAGACCATAACCGGTTATAATGTACTGACGCTTTTCTGACGTCATTTATCGCGCATGTGCTTTGCCGCGGTAGCCGGTAGCATACACTGGCAGAGGGAGGCGAGACGCGAGTGCGAATTAAACATTCTTTCTTACATACATTTACATACATACATTACATGCGCATGCAAGTTACATGCGCTTCTTGAGGCACACACACGCAAGGTCTCGCTCTCTCCCTGTCTGCTGTGCGCGCGCTACACGGTTTGAACATACATTCACGTAGCCTTTCGGGAGAGTGGATACATTTCCCGGGACAGGTTATTAAAAGATAAATCGGGACAAACCGAGACAGATGGCAACCCTTCCGCACCCGATGGTCAAATTACAATTGTGTTGTTATGCGTGATTATAAATGGATGATCGTCTTCAACAGCGGACTCGGTGACGGTTGATGCGCGCGTCTCCAGGGTAACATTATACACTGATGAATGAGCGCTGCTTTTAAATGAACATTTCTTTAAAACAAAATTGATTTGACAGAATTTCATTTTCTTAATGGCATAAACAGGCTTTAGTCCCATGAAACTTAAACTGGAATGTCTGTTTTTGTCACTGCGACTTCCCGAACAGGCGAACACGCGCGCGCGCACGCACACATCACTTTTGAAGTAAAATTGAAAATTGAGGATGCGGTGCATCGCAATGCATCGCGATATCGAATTGAACCGAATCGATGACATGACAATCGTAATCGAACCGAACCGTGAGACCAGTGTAGGTTCACACCTCTAGTGCCTACCACTGTTTATGCACCCCCACTTATAAACACTGCCCTTACAGTGTCAAACAAAACCTCAGCTCAGGCTGCGAGTTTTACAAACACAGCGCGCGCTGTTGTAATCACACACGCGCCCATTCACTCAGCTGCTCAGCGCGCGCCCGCGCCTCTGAGAGCTACGAGCTCAGGCGATTCGCTAGCCGGGTCCCTACGTCACAGCGGCCCGCCCCTAGCCTGTATTCAGCCCATATCTGTACACGCAGCGGCATGGGAACACATTCCAGATATGCCGAAATGGGTATTGAATATAGTAAAGCACGGATACTCGCTCCAGTTCGCTTGCAGACCACCACGTTTTACGACTGTGGTCGAGACGAAAGTGAGAAAAGAGTGTTCACATGTTCTACGCACGAGGTGCGCAAACTATTAGAAAAGGGCGCTGTGGAAACTGTTTCCCCTCTCTGAGCTGTACAGGTTTTTACAGCCGCTATTTTCTCGTCCCGAAAAAGGATGGCGGTCTCCGCCCCATCCTAGATCTCAGACACCTGAACAAAGCACTAATGATTCGCTCGTTCAGAATGTTAACAACCAAGCATATCCTCGCGCAAGTGCGCCCAGGAGATTGGTTTCTCTCAGTGGATCTGAAAGATGCTTACTTTCACATTCCAATAGCGCCTCATCACAGGCCGTTTCTGAGATTCGCTTTCGAGGGACAGTCATACCAGTACACAGTACTCCCGTTCGGCCTGTCCCTGGCTCCCCGTACATTCACGAAATGTATGGATGCAGCACTTTCCCCCTAAGACGAAGGGGAGTGCGAATACTGAATTATCTCGACGATTGGCTGGTTCTAGCACAATCAGAGAGTCAGCTAATAACACACAGATCTTGGATTATCAGCCATTTAGAATGCCTGGGTCTAAGAATCAATTTTGCAAAAAGCATACTATCTCCCAGCCAGAGAATTTCTTTCCTGGGAATAGTTCTAGACTCGATGCAAATGACAGCGCGTCTCTCATCGGAGCGCGCGCTCACCATCCGGCGCCTTGCAACATCATTCAGAGCGGGCGCGCGCGCCCCCGTCAAACGGTTTCAGAGGATGCTCGGTCTCATGGCCTCAGCATCGGCCGTACTCCAGCTAGGATTGTTGCATATGCGCCCTCTCCAACGCTGGCTCAAGAGCCGCGTCCCTACTCACGCGTGGCGTTCGGGCCACTTTGTAATCAGAGCGAACCACGGCTGTATAAAAGCCCTGACGCACTGGAAAGCCGCCGACTGGTACCAGTCAGGCGTGAGTCTGGGTGTGAACACAAGGAGAAAGATGATAACGACAGATGCCTCCAAAATAGGTTAGGGGGCCCTTTACGAGGGCAGGCCTGTCTCCGGCTTTTGGTCAAACCCGGAGAAGCGCCTACACATAAACTGTCTGGAAATGAAAGCGGTCGCTTTGGCTCTCAGAGCCCTGCTCCCACATCTAAAAAACGAACACGTCCTGGTCCGAACGGACAACATGACGGTAGTGTCGTACATAAATCGCCAGGGTGGACTCAGGTCGAGCTCCATGCATTCAATGGCCAGGAGACTCATTTTATGGTCCCAGCACAACTTGCGCTCGCTGAGAGCAGCGCATGTGCCAGGCGCCCTGAACCAGGGGGCAGACATGCTATCCAGAGACAAGATTCTCCCAGGAGAATGGGCTCTCAACCCTCTGACGATTCAGTGGTTATGGAAAACCTTTGGCAAAGCGGAGATCGACCTCTTCGCCTCCAAGGAGAACGCGCACTGCTCTCTTTTCTTCACGAAAAGCACGGACGCGCTCGCCCAGAGCTGGCCGAGCCGCCCCTTATATGCCTTTCCCCTGATCGCGATGCTGCCACAGGTCATCAGTCAGGTCAGAGAGGAGGGAAACGCAGTGCTGCTGATAGCCCCACTCTGGAAGAACCAAACATGGTTTCCAGATCTGATGCAAATGCAATCTGCACCACGGCCGATTCCACTGAGGCCAGACCTCCTCAGTCAGGCCAGCGGGATGATATTTCATCCCCGCCCCGATCTGTGGGCCCTTCATGCATGGCCCCTCAACGGGTTCCCAGGAACCTCGCGAGCAGAGCACTAAAAACCATCGCTGAGGCGCGGGCGGCCTCCACGAGACGCTTATATGCCCAGAAATGGAAAGTGTTCAGTGACTGGTGTAATACCAAGGGCCTGAACCCTGTAACATGCGAGATTACGAGTGTACTCGTTTTCCTACAAGGGCTTCTGGAGGCGGGCCGCACCCCCTCCACGCTCAAAGTATATGTGGCTGCCATCACAGCGTCACACGACCTTGTAATGGAACGTCCATTGGGAAGAAACGACCTAATTATTCGTTACCTAAGGGCCAGGAGGATGAACCCTTCACGCCCCCCCTCAGTGCCGATCTGGGACCTAGCTACGGTCCTAGACGCTCTTAAAGGGCCCCCGTTCGAACCACTCCGAACCGTGCACCTTAAACAGCTCTCGCTCAAGACGGCGCTCTTGCTGGCACTCGCCTCGGTCAAGAGAGTGGGCGACCTGCACGCGCTTTCAACAAGCGCTGCCTGCCTAGAATTCGGACCTAACGACTGCAGGGTCGTCCTTAGACCGAAACATGGGTATATTCCTAAAGTGCTCACCACTCCCTTCAGAGCACAGGTTATCTCCCTAACTGCGCTTTCGTCTCCAGCAGACGAACACGACGCTAATCTACTCTGCCCCGTTAGGGTTCTCAGAGTGTATTTGGAGCGTTCTGCCCTATTCAGACAGACAGAACAACTGTATGTATGCTTTGGCGGCCGTACGAAAGGTTCCGCCGTTTCAAAGCAGAGAATCTCTCACTGGATAGTCGAAGCTATAGCGCTGGCTTATGAAGCTAAGGGACTTCAATGCCCCTGGGGAGTCAAAGCACACTCCACCAGGAGTGTGGCTTCTTCCTGGGCATGGTCGAGCGGGATACCGATCGAGGATATTTGTGCGGCGGCAGGCTGGGCCTCACCGTCCACATTTATCAGATTCTACAACCTACAGGTCCCGACATTGCATTCCAATGTGCTATCAGCATAATGCTAGTTGAACTGCGAGTTCGTATCTAGATTATGTATGTGCTTGTGTCACACTGAGCGCCTTCTAGCCGCTCTGTATTTTTTCCCACATATAAAGCTCGCCTCTGCCGGCTAGTTGGATGATAACTTTGCTTTTTAGCTCAGCCCAATATATAGCTTGGCCACGCCCATCTTGGCGGGCTCTGACGCGCGCGGGCGCGAAGCGCGCTCATTGGTCGCGCATTCAGAGTCGCCCCGTCATTGGTTCGAGCAAGTTGCCGCAGCACAGCCAATGACCGAGTTCCTTCGTTCATTGCTGTCAGCTGTGCAGCTGCAATGCGTTTTACATAAAGACTTCAATATTCTCGAGAAAAGGAGTTTTCCCATAGCGTAAGCTACTTACGCAATACTCGTTCCCTCCTCTCAGGGAACCGAGGTTACGTTAGTAACCGAGTCGATTTCTACAGTGAAAAACAAAACTTATAACAAAACTTATTGTTATTTATTAACAACATAAATGTATTAAAACAAGTCGTGCGTGTGTGCACGTGCGTGTGAAAACGGAACTCCTCCAAGTCTGCAAGTCCAAAAATACATTTAGATTACTAGATTTTAATTAAATGCATTTATGGTGAGATTATAATATTTTCATGTCAATCTGTGTTTTGACCACGAACCATGAGCTGTCACTTTAATTCAGTGCGTGCAGCACAGCAAAAATAGACTCGGAACGATCACGGCACTGCTGTAGGCCTATACGCACAGCACCAGGAGCGCATTGACGGACCCGCATGCGCGTGCAGTGTGAAAGCTCGAACCTGTTAACATGGGTGCGGAAAAAATACGCACTGCATACGCACTGCAAACGAAGTATATCAACGGGCACGACACTGGCGCTTTTTCTGTCAGTGGTCGAGTACCGGCTACATGCGAGAAGTAGCGGTACGCAAGAAAAAGTGCAGGTACGCTTAAGAGTAAAATGTAGAAGTGCCGGTACTGCGTACCGGTGAGTACCGCCCCACTTCGAGCACTGGTTAATAGTTAGTTAATAGTGAGAATTGGACCCAAAAAACAGTGGGGTTTTTTTTTGTTGTTGTTTTTTTCAGTTGGTTCATTCCGAGCAGAAGCATTACAGCTATTACTACTAAAACAGAAAGAACTAATTTGGTTGTGTCTCAGGTTTTCTGTCTGGATATTGAGTCGACCTGTCACTCGAGGGGATCCTCTGAAAGACCTGTCAATCATTCATTACACCACAGTGACCTCCCTGCACAGTTTTGCCAGAGGCACATATTTTAAAATCGAAAAATGTTCTAATATTTCTGAACCTCATTACACTGGCTGTTTGTTTTATGCTGCATTTAGTGTCTCTGTCAGGCAGATGGTAAATCTGTGCTGTTTTCATTATCGCTGCAATGCCCCTTCTGGCGTTTCTCAATTAAACCTTTCTACGGCTTCTAAACTAATTCAGCAAGTGAAACAAACACCAAAACAGCATTAAAGCTAATGAGGAATGATAGAAAATTAAAGAAATGCCTAAAATTCCCCTCTTTGTGATGCAAAATAGGGAACTTGGGAAATTTGGGGGAAAAAAACATCAGCAGCTGAAGGCATAGAAACTTGCTTGAAGACTTCCGTACGGTTTAATAGAAATATATTTGGGAGAGCTGAAGCTGTGAATGTCCATTTAAACGCACACTCATATTGCTCATTCTGTTATCCAGGTGCATTGTGGGTAATACCAGAATGGCTTGTTTTCAAACCATCTCCACGCTCTTAAAAGCGTCTCGTAAAAAGGATCACCCCTGAAGTGTGTCACAAAAACATCACGCTTGCCCTGGCTCTTAAATAGCAGTTGTTTCCATTTCAGGTTTTTTTCAGGGAGCTACAGGTTGGATATAGTGTGTGTGTGTGTATATATATATATATACACAGTATACTGACATAAAGCAATATATATATTATATATAGCAAATTGCAGCTGTGTAATTATTTATATCGTTAGAAAATGTAAACTGTATTGCAAAACTATGTGTAAAGATGGATAGGGTATATATTATATAGAACTTTATCTGCATACATACAATACACATGTAATGCAATATATACTATATAGCAAATCTCAACTGTATACTCATTATTTTCACTATACTATACTCATACAGCTTAAAGTATATATTATCTATAGCAACTATATTATTTCCCAGCTCTAATCTGCTAAATGCAACTGTAAGGCAAGATATTGAGATATTATTATCACTAACGTCAGAAACATGTGAATAGCACTATACTATACAAATAACAGGGCTCTCAAGTTTTATCAAAAGTTTAGAGTGAGATTTAGGGGAGGAGCCACCCAAATATTTGCAGCAGCGGTCCCTCGACCCAACCAAATTCGTTTCAATTTTTGCTAGCAGTTCAATTTTGCCTATTGTTCATAATTGACCAGCACAAATGGAAATTATAACAATTGTTAAATCTGATAAAAAGCCAAATTCAACCAAATAAAATAAATAGTTATATTTAAAAAATTCTAATTCATTGAAAAATAAAAATAAATTTGACCCCAAACAAGCCAACTGAACATCAGTGCTCAATGTACATAACATTGTGTCATAACAACTTGATCTGAGCATGAATGTCAAGACCCAAACCGGTCACCTTTACAGGGGTCATCGGATGCCCATTTTCCACAAGTTGGTATGATTCTTTTGGACCTATGTAAAGTTTGTAACATACTTTGGTTAAAATTTCTCAATGGTTGTGTAAAACAACACCCTTTTTACCTCTTCAAAAACAGCTCTGTTCACAGTGACCCGTTTCGGTGCATGTCTCTTTAAATGATAATGAGCAACAACTTTTTGGCTTTTTGAGGATTAAAAAAAAGTGAATGGATTTTTTTTATTGCATGGTGATTGTGTCCACACACTGCAAAGACACATTTATTTGCAAATACCATATAAAAAGTGTATTTTGCATCCGATGACCCCTTTAAAAGCAGTTGGAGAGTTTTTGAATGCATCAAAAATAATTTAGCACGAATTTGGCTATACTCCTCAACATCAGCTCTCACTGTCTTTGATCACAGGCAAGAGATATCGTCCAGGAATCGTAAAATCAAAATGCTAAAAAAAAATAAAAATAAATGAAGATGTCCGCAAACCGCATTCATCAGATCGTGCTCTTTCAACTTCCACTCCGTGTGTGCGCGTGTTGTCTAGTAACGAACGTACTTGCAGCGGTAACACATAATTTACCCGGAAACAACTAATTCTAATTTCTGATTGGCTGGTAGCTAGCATTTAACTCTGTATAACTCGAGACAGATGCTATTAACTCGGCAGAGAACTTCCCTCCGTTTGCCTGCGCCTCGTCCATTAATTGTATAGCGGGACAAGTTCCCTTACTCCTCAGCGTGAGAAATACAAGGTGTGGCGTGTGAGCGTGTGAACGGGTTGAAATGCGTGTGTCTCACGCCCAATGCGTGAGACTTGAGAGCCCTGAAATAAATTTGACTTGACTTAAAGGTACAGTCTGCATAATTCAGCAAAAAGGTCCATTGTCAATAGCATAGTAATGCATGAAGCTCTATTGGCAAATTCTGCATGAGAACGTTTTTCGCATGAAACTCTAGATTGCGGATTCCTATTGAAAAGACATGAATTTGACTGCAATCCACTGGACTAGTCAGACATACAAGATCATCTCTGGGAGTGATTAATTCCGGTTCATTTTACACTGTTTATCCATTTTGAATTTGGTGTTGGATTTGCTGTCTTTAATAATCCAGTGTGCTAGTCATTGTTGTACTTCTATAAAGTGCTGTGAATGAATTACCCAGCATGAACCTCAGAAACGGGCCCTCGCTGATTCTCTTGGCAGAAAACATTCCTTCTTTTCCGCCCCGCAGCTCCTGATGAAGTTTAGGTTTTGTTTCCAGCTGCCTCTGAGCGTTCTCAAGCTCCCACGCTGAGAAACGCACGTTAGTTTGAGCTTTGGGGCAAAAGGTGCTGTTCCCCCCCCCCCCGCTGACTCTCAGTCGCAGTGGGCAGCTCTGAGACCGCTCTCCTCCTGTCTCGACAGGTCATGGTATGTGTCTAATGTGTGGTCGGGGGACTCTAATTACAAAGGACAGTCGAATACACCTGTCACATCTTTTGGGGAGATTTGCAGGTAAACACACGGGTTCCTGGATGGTGTGATGGATGGGCGTGTTTGTTTGCACACCTCTATGGATCGGGATTCGGGATGACAGGCACTCATTCCAGGATGTTTACGGCTGTCGGTTATTTGCCTGACGTCATGACTGGATTTGATGAACAGCTCTGTCTGATGCCACGCTGTATTTGTCTCTGCCAGGGATCATATCTGCTAAAGCTGGCCTTTATTCTCATGCAGAGAGGATATTTCACACTGGAGCTCAATCTCAATAACTGTAACTGATAAAACTAACATGCTTTGAATATTAATGTGTGCTAGGTTTGCATTTGAGTTTGCTGCTGGTCTTCAACTTGTTTTTGGTGGCGTATTAATAATGAGAAGACCAGGTTAACAAGATTTTGGAAACGCAATAGGGTCCCGTTAGTGCATTAATGAGTGAACTAATGAGGAGAAATACATTTGTTACAGTATTTATTGTTCTTTGTTAATGTTAGTTAATAAAAAAACAAGTCTTCATTGTTGGTTCATGTTAGGTCAGGTCTATTAAATAATAACAGACAACTTTTAATAACAAGTAAAATGGTGATGGGTTGATAATTGTTTGATATTTCTCCCCGGGGTTTGAATCAGAGAAGGAGCACTGCAGTTATCCATCCGTTTCTTTCCTCCTCTCTTCTTCAGCATCCATCAGCTCTTCCCTGAACGGGTCATGCCCGACTGCTCCTGCTGGAGAGTGTGTGAATGTGACGTGTCCTCATGGCCTCGTGATATAGAGCGGTTATTTTCCCTGTCGCAGGAGCTTGTGTGTTTTGATTTGTGTTGGTTAAGGAACGACACGGCCATTAGTTACAGCTAAACCGGCTTACGGGATGTTTATGTCTTTACTTAGAGCAGAGACTATGTCTTCTGAGTTATCTATCTATCTATCTATCTATCTATATATCTATCTATCTATCTATCTATCTATCTATCTATCTATCTCTCTGTCTTATCTATCTATCTATCTATCTATCTATCTATCTATCTATCTATCTATCTATCTATCTATCTATCTATCTGTCTGTGTATCTATCTATCTATCTATCTATCTATCTATCTATCTATCTATCTATCTATCTATCTATCTATCTATCTATCTATCTATCTATCTATCTATCTATCTATCTATCTATCTATCTATCTATATATCTATCTATCTGTCTGTGTATCTGTCTGTGTATCTATCTATCTATCTTTCTATCTATCTATCTATCTATCTATCTATCTATCTATCTATCTATCTATCTATCTATCTATCTATCTATCTATCTATATATCTGTCTATCTATCTTATCTATCTATCTATCTTATCTATCTATCTATCTGTCTGTGTATCTATCTATCTATCTATCTATCTATCTATCTATCTATCTATCTATATATATATATATATATATATATATATATCTGTATGTGTGTGTGTGTGTGTGTGTGTATCTATCTGTCTGTCTATCTATCTATCTATTAGGGGTGGCACGGTTCACAAAACCCACGGTTCGGTTCGTATCACGGTTTTAGGGTCACGGTTTTCGGTCCTGTACGATTCTTGTTGTTATTTTTTATTTTAATCTTTAACACTCCAGAAATGTACTTCAGCATGTGATATAGGCTATAGCTTAATTATCTACAATTCAGGATACAGTATTAAAAAAAAATGTATATCATGTAATCATGCACAAACTGAATTTGACTTGACTTTAAGCACATTATTGAGACCATCTCTGAGGAAAGCTAGGTGACATTTTGATACAGCAAGAAAGACATTGATGAAATGCTTTTGTTTATTTGGCAAAAAAGGAGAATGTGTATTGCTATCTCTACAGGGACTTATGTGCATTTTTAGCACACAAAGATTAAAATTAACTTGCATTTATCAAACTGTCAACTTCAGTGTAGCTCTTACAAAATGTTTATCTTTTAAAAGAAAAAGAGAGGAACTCTTAAAGCACTATCTTTTAAATAAGTCAAAATATGTTACACATAATTGCCTATAATGAGGCTATAACAATAGCAAAGGCATAACCATAAAGTGAAACATAAGTTCAACCTCAACACAAAAACAGTATCAACAATGCTTCTATTCCCTGAGAGTGAGGATTCATTTTTTTCACTTGAAATTAAAGTGCAGTATTTGGAAACATATGACTGGAGTTCTTATCTAAACTTGGTGTCACTGTATACATTTAAATATCATAGGTAACATGAAATCCAAAATTTTCCCACACGGACTTATACGACGCTGGCGCATCCTCCAACTCCGGTTAGCCTTCCTTATATCTCCCATTTGCCATTTCTATACGTGACGAGACCTGCAGCACTCCAAACTCCACTTTTACTGTCTATAGGCTTGTTCGACTTGAACCGGCGCTGCACAGACCGATCGGTTTATGACATCAAAGTACCGCGAGAGTGATTGAAAAGCATACGGAGCCGTTGCTCTCGCGGTACTTTGATGTTATTCATCGATCGGTCTGTGCAGCGCCGGTTCAAGTCGAACAAGCCTCATATGTATGTCCATTGTCATGTCCACACGTCTCTTATTTCGCGCGAAAAGTAAACACACTGTCTGAGGTCACGGGCACGAGGTTACATTGCGCATGCGTCGAACCGTGCGACGCACACACGCACCGAACCGAGACAAGCGAACCGAACGGTTCGGATGTTTTTTCATGTACCGTGCCACCCCTACTATCTATCTATCTATCTATCTATCTATCTATCTATCTATCTATCTATCTATCTATCTATCTATCTATCTATCTATCTATCTATATATATATATATCTATATATCTATCTATCTGTCTGTGTATCTATCTATCTATCTATCTGTCTGTATGTGTGTGTGTGTATCTATCTGTCTGTCTATCTATCTATATATCTGTCTATCTATATATCTATCTATCTATCTATATATACAGGTCCTTCTCAAAAAATTAGCATATTGTGATAAAGTTCATTATTTTCCATAATGTAATGATAAAAATTAAACTTTCATATATTTTAGATTCATTGCACACCAACTGAAATATTTCAGGTTTTTTATTGTTTTAATACTGTTGATTTTGGCATACAGCTCATGAAAACCCAAAATTCCTATCTCAAAAAATTAGCATATCATGAAAAGGTTCTCTAAACGAGCTATTAACCTAATCATCTGAATCAACTAATTAACTCTAAACACCTGCAAAAGATTCCTGAGGCTTTTAAAAACTCCCAGCCTGTTTCATTACTCAAAACCGCAATCATGGGTAATACTGCCGACCTGACTGCTGTCCAGAAGGCCATCATTGACACCCTCAAGCAAGAGGGTAAGACACAGAAAGAAATTGCGGCGTGGCATGGAGGCAATCAGCCTGTGGCACTGCTGAGGTGTTATGGAGGCCCAGGATGCTTCGATAGCGGCCTTAAGCTCATCCAGAGTGTTGGGTCTTGCGTCTCTCAACTTTCTCTTCACAATATCCCACAGATTCTCTATGGGGTTCAGGTCAGGAGAGTTGGCAGGCCAATTGAGCACAGTAATACCATCTATCTATCTATATCAATCTATCTGTCTATCTATCTATATCAATCTATCTGTCTCTCTGTGTGTGTATCTATCTATATGTCTGTCTATCTATATATCTATCTATCTATCTATCTGTCTATCTGTCTATCTATCTATCTGTCTGTCTATCTATCTATCTATCTATCTATCTATCTATCTATCTATCTCTGTCTGTCTATCTATCTATCTATCTATCTGTCTCTGTCTATCTATCTGTCTATCTATCTATTTCAATCTATCTGTCTCTCTGTGTGTGTATCTATCTATCTGTCTGTCTGTCTATCTATATATCTATCTATCAATCTATCTGTCTGTCTATCTATCTATATGTCTGTCTGTCTATCTATCTATCTATCAATATATCAATCTATCTGTCTGTGTGTGTATCTATCTATCTATCTATCTATCTGTCTGTGTATCTATCTATCTTTCTATCTATCTATCTATCTATCTATCTATCTATCTATCTATCTATCTATCTATCTATCTATCTATCTATCTACCTATCTACCTATCTATCTATCTATCTATCTATCTATCTATCTATCTATCTATCTATCTATCTATCTATCTATCTATCTGTCTGTGTATCTATCTATCTATCTATCTATCTATCTATCTATCTATCTATCTATCTATCTATCTGTCTGTCTGTCTGTCTGTCTGTCTGTCTGTCTGTCTGTCTGTCTGTCTAACTATCTGTCTATCTATCTGTCTATCAATCTATCTGTCTGTGTATCTATCTATCTATCTATCTATCTATCTATCTATCTATCTATCTATCTATCTATCTATCTATCTATCTATCTGTCTGTCTGTCTGTGTATATCTATCTATCTATCTGTCTGTCTGTCTGTGTGTGTATCTATCTATCTATCTATCTATCTATCTATCTATCTATCTATCTATCTATCTGTCTATCTATCAATCTGTCTGTCTATCTATCTATCTGTCTGACTGTCTGTCTATCTATCTATCAATCTATCTGTCTGTCTGTCTCTCTGTCTGTCTCTCTATCCATTCATCCCTATATCTTATTATGGATAATGGATTCTCTCTTTTTTACAGGACGTAGATTTATCTTGATGGTGGAAGATCGTTTTATAACTTTTCACATTCACTTATTAATATATGGGGCAGATGATGTAGGCAGCTCTTAGAGGCCCGTGGGCACATAAAGCTGATGTCCTGAACTCTCATGTTTTTACCCATGAGCACTTGCTCTTAAGCTGCTGTAGTGTGAGAACTTTGATCAAGCACTTGGGGTTGTTGCTGGCTCTGTGCTCGAGTGCTTTCTATTTTAGTGTTATCCTGATGGTTTATGCTAGCATGTGTATCACCATCAGTGAAGAGCTGGCCCTGTTTCCACAGAGACACAGGAGATTTTATCAGTGTTTACGTTTCTGGGAGTTTTGCGCCATCTTGCAATGGGGGTGAATTATTCGGACACATTTTATGACTTGCCACAGAAAAGGTCAGCATACCAACAAGACAGAGAGACTGTGAGAATGGTAGATAGGAGACTTTTTACATTGTCTTGTTTTCCAGCAAAATATATAAACATCCATAAAACAAGATTACTTTTCTTATAATTACTTTATATGATATTAAGATTAGTTTTAAAAGAATGTGTATTGTATATGTGTATTTTCTCACTCCTTTAGGAATGTTTTTTGTTTCTTGTTTTAAAAATGTTGTTTGTCTTATAAATTAATCTAATTTAATAAATTAATTGATATCATTACTGGAAAACAATACAAAGCATTATTTTTTGCAGGGCTACAGGCTTGCTAAAAGTTATAGAAATGAGGAACAGATGAGACACACAGGCAAATCGAATACCCAGTTTTGTTTCCGCTTTCCGCTTTTTGTTTCAGCATACTATCACCTGAAAATATTGCAAGAATTAGATGCTTTGTTTCCAGTCAAGACTTGTGCAAGAAACTTGTGCATGCTTTCATCACCAGCAGGGTGGATTATTGTAATGGACTCCTCACTGGCCTTCCCAAAAAGACCATAAGACACTTGCAGCTCATACAGAACGCTGCTGCTAGGATTCTGAGCAGAACCAGAAAATATGAACACATCACACCAGTCCTCAGGTCTTTACACTGGCTGCCAGTTACATATAGGATTGATTTTAAGGTATTATTACTGGTATATAAATCATTCAACGGCCTAGGACCTCAATAAATTGCAGATATGCTCACTGAATATAAACCCAACAGATCACTCAGATCATTAGGATCACATCAGCTAGAAATACCAAGGGTTCACTCTAAGCATGGTGAGTCCGCCTTTAGCTACTATGCCAGCCACAGCTGAACCAGATTCCAGAAGAGATCAGATGTGCTCCTATTCGCATTCAAATCCAAACTCAAAACACATCTGTTTAACTGTGCATTTACTGAATGAGCACTGTACCACTGTACATCTGACTGATTGTACTGTATTTTATTTTATGTTTTTAATTATTCTGATTTCTTTTGATTATTTCTGTATTTTATCTTTTATTCTAAACTGTTTTAATTATTCTGATTTCTTTTGATTATTTCTGTATTTTATCTTTCATTCTAAACTGTTTTAATTATTCTGATTTCTTTTGATTATTTTAATTTCTTCTATGTAAAGCACTTTGAATTACCATTGTGTATGAAATGTGCTATATAAATAAACCTGCCTTGCCTTGCCTTGCCTTTCCTCAGACGTCTCCTGTCAGCTTCTCAGCTCTTTATGTGCCAAACATGAACTCAGCGTTCTAGTCCTGATGCTTTGGTTTGCAGTTGAGTTAGCATCACCATCATGAGCCTTTACTACGAGCCTTGCACTGCTGTGTGTTAGTCAGGAGACGGAGAGATCCCAGTCTGAGAGAATGAAGGCAGGAGAGGAGAGAATCTAAAACAGCTCCAAGCGGATCCCTCTGGTTCCTGCCGTCTATAGGAAGCTCTGAGATTTACTTCTTGAAACCAAAGGCCCTAATATACTCTTTTTTGTTCTTCGCTTAGGGGTAAAAAGAAGTTTGTAATACCATTAGTGGTATAATAAAGTTAGCGAACCTTACCAACATGGATATGTTTGCACAAGCTCTGCAATTCAGAACTCCAGTAATGTCATGTTACATTTATTTATACACTTTATACAATGTATTGCTTTAAAAGCAAGCAGCTTTACAGTATTAAATTAAAGTATTAAGTGTCGCTTTCAATTAGAATTACAACTTCAGTTTCTACTGTAAAGCAGCTCTCCGGTGTGTTCATGTTTTCACTCGCGTCTGACCTCAACAGATCTGGTCGCGCCTTGCCCCATCCACACTACTGCGTTTTAGTTTAGAAACGGAGAATTAAAACGAATACGATCTCCGTCCACACCAGTGTTTTAGCTGTGTTTTATCTCCGTCCACATTAAAACGCTGGATTTAGGAACCACAACTTCATTGATAAAATTATCCCACCATGCGCTGGTTCTTCCCGGCTTAACCCAAAACCGACGCTCCATGTACGGTCGATGCACGCGGGGATTGTCACAGATCGCTCGAATAATAGCTTGCCTCCGGCGCATGTAAGCAGTTATAGCATTGTAAAATGCAGAATTTACTTGCACTAACGTAACTGGTTGTCCAGGCTGTTGTATGTTTTCTTCCGTTGTATGACACCCAATCAGAGAGCCGAGCGTGAGCCTCTGCTTCATCGTTTCTAAAGTCCTCCATTTTGACCCGTCTTCACTAAAACGCCCTCCGGAGATTCAAAAACGCAAAACGGGGTCGGCAGCGTTTCTAAACTTCTCCGTTTTAGGTCGTTTTTGCCGTTTTAGTCTGGATGGGAGGTGCAAACGTAGCAAAAAAGGTCTCCGTTTCTAAACTAAAACGTAGTAGTGTGGATGGGGCCTGAATAGAAGAAATAAACTGAACTGGAGAAGATTTCCACGTCAAAGAAGGCAGAGCATAAGAGCCACACCCACTTATTACGTAATCGCCATGTACGAATGGTAGTATGAAGGTGTTTACCAGCTAAAGCTAAGTTTTCTGGCAGGCTATTTTGAACTCCAGAAACATACTCCAATTGAATTTAGTTTTGTCCTGATTTGGTTGTAAATGACAGCACACTAGTTTGTTCTTTGATTTGAATTGAAGTATATCAGGGGCATTAAAGGGATAGTTCACCCAAAAATAAAATTTCTGTCATCATTTACTCACCCTCAAGTTGTTCCAAACCTGTATGAATTTCTTTCTTCTGCTGAACACAAAACAAGTTATTGTGTAGAATGTCAGTAACCAAACAGTTGATGAACCCCATTGACTTCCATAGTTTTTTTTTTTTCATACTATGGAAGTCAATGGGGTTCATCAACTGTTTGGTTACCCATATTCTTCAAAATATCTTCTTTTGTATTCAGCAGAAGAAAGAAATTCATACAGGTTTGGAACAACTTGAGGGTGAGTAAATGATGACAGAAATTTTATTTTTGGGTGAACTATCCCTTTAATGTTGATAAGCATATTTTGACCAGGGGCTGTGAAGGTCCAAAAATCATAACCGTGGTGCATACAGCTACTGTCATATATGAACACGTTATTAACTGAAAAGTCTTGTCATCTCAAATGGAGACATGCACATTTACAAACTTGTGACAATTAGTTATGAAACACGAGAAAGTCGATGGTGTTTCATTTCATTGACGTCAAACATTGCACTTTGCAAATTAAGTTTGAAAATGCACATTTGCAAACGAGATGTGTTTAATAACATATAAGCTGTCATATAATAACACATAAGTCATGTGTCTGGAGCTGCAATTCTACATTGACCTTGAGTTGGTGATATTAACGTTTATTTATTTATGGTTGGTTTTTGCTATGAGGGGATCCATTGAGAAAATTCTGCATGAATAGGCTTTTTACTTTAGAATAATCATGAAACTAATCTCAGTGGAGTGACTTCTTTGTGTTTTTCGTAAATCTAATGCCACCGGATCAGTATGTGTCAGGAAATTAAGTGCATGTCTCTCCACTGCATATTAATGTCTGGGGTGTTTGTTTTTAGTTGAATAATTTTCGAGCATGCTATTTATTAGTGTACTCAGCAGTGTGTGTTAACTGACTTCTCTCTCATACCAAATGAAAAATGGGTCTTCTGGATGTCATTGTGTTTATATTTCCATTCATGCTGCTGTTTATTAGAAGCAGCAGTAACCGCAGGATGATATATCTGCGACCACACACACACACACACACACACACACACACACACAGCCTCTCATGTGGCGGCTCAGAGTGAAGTCCGTCATCTTGCGTTTATTGAAGCTGTCCAGAGCGCCTGAACATGTGTGGTCTCCAACCACAGCGGCAAATCTCTTCCATTGCTCTTTCGGTTCTAATTCTGTCATATTTCTCGGTGGTTAGTCTAATTTTATCCCACAACAACAGCTTACCCTTGTGCCGCCTCAGAAACTGCTGTGCTTGGATTCTTCTGGATAGCAAATTTATAACTCTTGCCTTCTTTTTTTTTCCAGATTTTGGAAGTCACCCGTAACGGCACAAACGTCACGGTTGCAGGAGCTGATCTGTGTGCAGAGAGAAGTCTATCATGACTGTGAAGTCATTGCTACACCGCAGGTAATATCTGAAACAGTCGAGCTGTACCTGTCAGACTCAACAAATGCCACTATGCAAATGCATGTGTGAAACTCATTCAGCGTGAATACGATCTCACTAAGAATGAATTTAAAAATATATCAAATTTCATTTTATTTTTGAATATGTGTTGTATTATATTGACGTTTACTAAGTATATAATTCTATAACTAAAATAAATGAATACATTTGTATATAAACACACCTTTTACTTGAATTACTATTATTGAATAACACGTATGTATATGTGTGTTTGTTTGTGTGTGTGTGTGTGTGTGCACATGTATACTATGTACATATATATGTATGTATATATATATATATATATATATATAAATCATAATAAATTCAATAGTTTTTGTATGTAAAATATATATTGGAATTTGTATTTTATTATTATTTAAAATGTATGTATGTATATATATATATATATATATATATATATATATATATATATATATATATATAAATCATAATAAATTCAATAGTTTTTGTATGTAAAATATGTATTGGAATTTGTATTTTATTATTATTTAAAATGTATGTATATATATATATATATATATATATATATATATATATATATATATATATGAATTCAGTAGTAAAAGTATATTTTCAGTAATAATTAATAAATATATTTATATATATTTCAGTAATGAATAATACAATAATACATACAAAAAATTTTACACAGACTTTTTATTGACTTTTAAGAGGCAGCATAAATGCAATCCAATAATTGTCCCTAATCATATATTTAAAAAAAAAATGTGTTCATATATTTCATTAATGCAGATCCTGAGCCATGGGTAACGTAGAAAGTCATAGTGGCGGCCATGGTTATTATGGAGCCGGTCAGCGGCACCTCTCCCGTAAGCACATGTCCCGCTCACTCCGTCTGTCCAGCAAGCAGACGTACTGTTCCCGCCGAACGCCTTCCGGAAAGCCGGAGCACCGCAACTCTGAGACCAGCACGCGCTCCAGCAGCACTCCAAGCATCCCTCAATCCCTGGCCGACCACGGCCTGGAGCCCTTCAACGACTCCGACATGCTGCCCGACTTCAGCGGCCCCATTTGGGTGGACCGTGTGGCCATGAATCTCAGACCCGTGTCCTTCCACAACCATCCGGCGCATTCTCCCACGCCGTCCCACACCGGCACCGCTAAACAGGCCTCACAGGACGACGCCAAGCCACCAGAGGACACGACTCTGCACACACGGGACGGCTCCCAAGACGGCTCCAGCTTCAAGAAGAAGCGCTCCAAGTCTGCGGACATGTGGAGGGAGGACTCGCTGGAGGTGTCCTTATCCGACATGAGCCAGGAGCACCTGACCAGCACCGAGGAGATCGGAGACACTCCTGAAGACTGTGAAGCCCGTCGCCAGGAGCTGCTGGACTCAAACCGCGCCAATTCTTTAGACGGGCTCTACGGACCAAAGAGTCCCACTTGCAGGCCCACACATGGACGCTATGCCAAATGGCACAAAGGTGGGACTATAGGCAGAGAAGGGGACGAGGATAAAATGATCTCGGCCTGTGAGGACGATGGCGCTGCTTACACCGCATACACACTGCCCTGCCGCCGCTCTCACTGCCTGTCAGAGGGACCCACCAATCAGCAAGTAGCAATGCAAGGGAGGCGGGCACAAACCATACAGGTGAGTTTTGCTTGGCTAGCCCCGCCCACAGTGAAATCTGATTGGTCCCTGCTTAATGTTATTTGATATTATTCCTCATATACGTTCTGATTGGCTGTAATTGTGATGTATCCAGAGTTATTATTGCAAACTAAATCTTAAACCATATGAAAAATTTTGCTTTAGTTTCGGCAAGACAGCATGTTTTATTTTCACAACTTGTAACTTGATGTACTAAAAAAACTATATACAGTAGACCTATTTAAAAATGGATAAAAATAACACATAACAAAATTACTAAAACTTCAACTAAAATAAATATAAAAATAGAAATTAATTAAAATTTTAAAATAAAAATACAATTATATTTTTTTAATTTTTTACATTTTTATGTATAATTATTAAACTTATAAATACCATTATATTTTCATAATTAGTATTTTTTATGTAAAATATTCATACTTTATATTTTTATAATGTATGGGTACTTTTATTTTATTTTATCTATATAAAATGTAAATTCCATTATACGTGTATACATTATATCATTATTTGTTTTTTATATTCTATCTAATATACAGCACATGCGTAATATAAATACCTTTAGATTTTTGTCACTTTACACAAACATTTGATTGTGATAATTATAAGATATATAATATAATAATTATGTAAGCAATATTGTCCTGTTCAGTCTAGTTTACTAAGTGGAAAGAAACATTCAAAAACAGAGCTGAAAAAGGTTTCAGATGTTAGTAAAGTGTAGTGTACCTAAGTACATTTGAAACAGTTTCTTCCTTGTAGTTAAATTATAACTAGCTTCTCCAAAACTAATGTAAAGCTGGGTTCTGTTAATCAATTGGCATCTCTAAGTGACTACTATTTGTTGCTATTTTCTATGTGATCACATGAGCTCCACTGTTTGTTCTCCTATTGGTCGCCACCGCATCATGTTATACATTTACATAAAGTTGAACTCTGCACAACTTTAAGGATACTTATGTTGTTTGAAATGGGCAAATCTCATTGAAAATGAATGGCTTTGTTTGAATGATTTGGGTCATTCACTTTTAGTGAATGTGAGTGTAATGTTGTGGGTGTACAGTAGGCAATGTCACTCTTGCTATGAATGTTCGCTGTGGTTAATCCCTCAGAATCCCTCAGAATCTCCTCATGTAGAGAGATTGTACATATGAATGACTCATTTGTGTGTGAGTTCACACAAACCCCACTATTGTTTCACATCGGACAGTGTTATGATTTCACTTGAAGCTCATAGATAAAGTATGTTTATAAAAAACAAACAATTATTTAAAAAAATATGTTTTATATTTTTATAAATAAAATATATAAAAAACAAAAACTTATACAAATATAATGTGATTTATATGTTACATTTTTATAGATGTAAAAAAAACCTAATAATTATAAATAAAATATATAGCGGTATTTATATTTATTTTGTGTATAGATACAATAAAATAAAAACTATAAAGATGATAATATTTTGAATATTTATCGATAAAATATAACCCCCCCCCCAAATAATTAAAACATTTATTAATACGTTTATTTTATGTATTTTTTAAACGTAACAAAATCCATAAAATGTTACTAATTTAATTGTATTTATATTTGATAAATTTATAGATAAAATAAAAAAAATGCCATTACACTACCATGGTTATTTGGACATCATTTTCAAGAACATGTACTGTTTTTTTATTTGTTTTGTTTTTTGCAGTACCTTGTAAATACCATGATATATATTAAAGTACCATGGTATTAACATCACTTTACCATAGTACCACGACAGTACATTCCTATAGACGCTCTAACTGTCATTTGCTGTGACGTGTGTTGACAGTCGTAGTGCATTGTGGGTAGTGGACTGTCACAGTGTCCATATGGCGGTGGTTGTTTTTTCCTGATGATCCAGATTCTGGAGTCAGACTTCTGTGAGAACAGCTCGCTTCTTTTGTCATGCTAATGAGCTGGAATTGACAAAGGAACATGATTGAGAGAAAGAGAATGAGAAGGAAAGGTAGAGAGAGTTGAGGTCTAGTTTTATTTTTGACTATATTTCTTGCATATATACAGTATCCGTGTACATACTGTACATACATACATACATACTCGAGCGTTTCAGCTACATGTAGGCATTTGCTACAGCAACAAAGAAAAAAGATAAAACCAGGAAATCCCTGTGACTCTCCCTCCCTGTGAGGCACCATCGGTGAAGATGAATGGCATGCCGGGCCGCACAGTCATGTGACTCCCGCTAGATGCTGGGTTTGGTGGCTAATATCCCATCATTCCCCAGCAGCAGTACAAAGTGGTATTGTACAGTCAACTTTACAGCACTATAAGTTGCCAAACACAGTTCAGACAGTGCTGTGGACATCTCTAACATGTTCACTTCAGCATGTCCACCGCTTCTGATGACACAACGTGCTCCGGCCAACAGGATTCCTCCTATTCCTTCAATAGGAGGAATGAAGATGTGTTGGAGAAAAGCCACGTTTATCAGAGTCTTTATCTTTCAGTCTGTCATTTGAGGGTTCCTGAAAACACATGTATCTCACAGTGAGCTTCTTCTTCCCGTGTGTATCAGGATGTCACGGCTGGAGACGGCAGTGATTATGAGGACAGTGGTATCGACGGGCTGACGGGGGACAGCGAGGCGTCTCAGCATCAGGCTCGCTGCTATAAGACCATGTCTGCGTCGTTCTCCGTCTACTCCACGTCAGCAGGGGGCGTCTTCACCGGGAGTGACAGCGGGAGCAGCAGCGGGGCTGGAGCGGGACCCTCCGATGGCACACAGGTGGACAATATGATTTATTACTGCTGTTTCTTCAGTTCTTCTTTTACACTAATGTTCCATCCGAGCATCAGTAAAAACTAGGGGTGTCACAATATATCGTGTCACAATATATCACAATACAAAAATGCAACAATATGTATCGTGGATGGTGACAATATGTATTGTGTATAGTTCACCCAAAATAAAAATTAAGGTGTGAGAAAAAACCTTAATCTACATTAAACTACTATATATAATGTTGAATATAATGTATAATAATGCAATGGGGGAATATTTGTGGGTCCTGATAATTGCAAATGTCGGATGTTACCAGTAAAAAGTGGCCTTCGTTATTTTAAATATATCTAGTCAGTGACAGAGTGCATTTTCGTCTAAAATAATTCTGTATTTTCAGCTTCAGAATCATGAATATTTATATTCTGGTGTCTCTATTGTCCTGTGCATTGGGTTTCCAGCACCAAGTCCAAATCTATTCATTTACGCCCACAATGTAATATCAAATTTATATTTTTAATCAACAGTACATTTTTTGTTAACCTTTTATCATATGTCTTGGTGTATCGCAATAATATTGTATCGTGAGTTCAGTATCGTGATATTTATCGAATCGTGACATGAGGGTATTGTTACACCCTTAGTAAAAACAGATTGACATCAGATAGTTGCAACGTCAGTGCATGCAGCTGGCCATGAACAAACATTCCGACAACTAAGTATTGTCAATTAAAATAAAATATATATAAATAAAAACGCGCGAAAGGGGCGTTTGCAAAATATGCTGTAATATTAACCCTATTTAATAACTAATAACTAACCCTATTTTGTTAATTCCACTAGGTGTCACTAGTGTTGCAGAAACTACATACTTCACCTTTAAATAAATATTTATTTATTCATAACGTTTCAGAGGTGTCTAACGCTAATATATTTTATTGCAATATAATGAAGAGTTGTGACGTGATATTCACCATAGCCACAACTGCAGTAGGCAAATACAGTGCTTAGCATAAGTGAACACACCCATGCTAAAGTTGACTAAAAAGAAGAAGAAAAAAATCATCTTTTGGAAATTGATCTCAGTGCCTTAATTAGAAAGATTAGGAAAAATCCAACCTTTAAGGACACCAATTTTCTTTGTGAATGAATAATGTATCGTAAATAAATAAATGTTCTTCCTTAAAATACAGGGTGCATAAGTCAGGACACCCCTATGTTAAATTCCCATAGAGCCAGGCAGATTTTTATTTTTAAAGGCCAGTTATTTCATGAATCCAGGATAATATGCATCCTGATAAAGTTCCCTTGGCCTTTGGAATTAAAATATCCCACATCATCACATTCCCTTCACCACACCTAGAGATTGGCATGGGGAACTTTCCATAAGATCATCTCTCAATGCAAATCAAACCAGCTATTAGCCTAACTGAAATAACACCATGTCAATCTCTAGGTATGGTGTACATTCCACAAAAAACAGTGCAGAAAATGGGGGGGGGGGGGGGGGGGAGTCTGTCTGGCCTGTTTGGTGCCTCTGAAACATCTTTGCGTTTATTAATTTATATATCATTTAAAATATGTGTCTCTGATCAGGGAGTCTATGAGAACTTCCGTCAGGAGCTGGAGCAGAACGTGAGCCCGGCGGAGGTTCCCGAGGAGAGGAGCTCAGCGTTCAGTGATGAGCAGAGCAGTGTGACTCTGAGCTCCGCTTACCACACCGACCCGCTGCTGAACGTGGCCGCCGTACAGGGAACGGTGCGCAAAGCTGGACGCCTCGCCGTCAAAAACTTCCTGGTGCATAAAAAGAACAAGAAGGTGGAGCTCGCCCCTCGCCGCAAGTGGAAGAGCTACTGGGTGTCCCTCAAAGGTGTGTGTGTGTGTGTGTGTGTGTGTTTCTGAAAGATGTGAGCGGTTACCTGACACCACAAACAGGTTTTACAACTTCCCGTGAAAGCGTTTGAAAGAGAAGGGGACGATTATGTTTTGTTGTGTTATATGGGAAGGTCCAGAAAAAGATCTGCAGAATTAAAACGCCTATCATTCACTAGTCACCACTGACACTCGTTTATTACATATTCTGGCTAATTTGATGTTTTCAGCTAGTAATAGGAGTTAAAACATAATATTGTGAAATATTTTTACAATTTAAAATGAAAATTCGAATATATATCAGAATTTTCAGCATCATTACTCCAGCCTTTAGTGTCTCATGATCCTTCAGAAATGATTCTAATATGCTGATTTGCTGCATATAATATATTTTTTTTAAGGCCGTCATGAATTAAATTGAAGTTGCAATAGTGTTTTTGTTCCCTATTGTGATGTATATTCGAGGTATAAAGGTATAAACAGCTTCTTGAACAAGAATAAATATAGAGCGGGACTTGATTTTGTCAATGGGAATTGATTGGATGGTTTGATGGTTGTGGTTTGCTATTGGTCAATCTCATGTTTGTGTCAGGTTGTCCCGCCCTCACGCCAGTAAACACATCATCAGAGAAGAGAAGAGAAGAGATGTCACTGCAAGAATTTTGATTAAAGATTACGTGGAGGGCATATGAATTACAAAAATAATGGATAAATCATTTATAATAAATAAATACTGCAATATTGCATAAAAACAAGAATTGTCCATTGATCGATTTCACGGTTACTTTAATTGGTTTTAAGTTAATTTCCTTTCCCAAAAAAAAAAATCTTACTGCCCTCAAATGGATCCTGAATGATGTAATTGATACACACAAAGTATAGACATGTTAGAAAGCTCTGTAGCTTTACCAGCAGTGTGAAAACAGAACAATATCAAAGCTAAAACAATCCAATTAGTGTGTGTACATTATATTGGATTTTATTGAAGAAAGCAGTGCTGCATTTCTTATTTTGGCCACTGGAGAGCAGAGTTCAATCAATAAAGCTGTAAAACTCCCAATCTATTGGATATCCTGCACCCGTTCCCCTGGAAACAGCGACTGAGTCTGTAGTGTTAATTGAACTCACATTAACTCCTTTATGATGCTTGAGTGATTGTTTTAATTTGTCCTCCCAGGATGCACTCTGTTTTTCTACGAGACAGACGGGCGAACGGGCATCGATCACAACAGCATCCCCAAACATGCCGTGTGGGCCGAGAACAGCATCGTCCAGGCCGTCCCGGAACACCCCAAAAAAGATTTCGTCTTCTGTCTGAGTAACTCGCTCGGAGACTCCTTTCTTTTTCAGGTAACTGTGGAAAACCCCTTTTCAGATACTAATACTGAACTGAGAGATTCATATTTGACTCACTATTATGTTCAAAATGGAATAGTAACATACTTACTGCATACTACACCATACTACTTTTTTTCCATAATCTAGGTGCCTGATAAAACTGATATTGTGTATTATGTGTATTGTTGTTTACTCTTTCGAAGTTGATTTGGATACAAGCATCTGCTAAATGCACAAATCTAAATGTAATTTTATACATTGTGCATTGTCAAAATAAACAGTAGTATGCTACTTTGTTGTCAAGGCCCAACAAATCTTCTGGCACATTTAATTATTAATCATAAAATGTTTTATTTAGCATTTTATTCCAAAACAGAAAGTCAAAACTCTCAGCTATTAGCTAATAGCTACTTATAACTTTATCATTCTTGAGTGCATTGCATTGTGGAATGTCGTGGTTTACCAGGTGGAATACCAGCTATTCCTTGAATACAGAGCATTTACATACATACCACAAGAAATAGTGAGAGCAGTATGTTAATATGCTATTTAACCTTTGACCTGTAGACCTGCAGTCAGACAGAGCTTGAGAACTGGATCACGGCCATGCACTCAGCCTGTGCCGCGGCCTTCGCCCGCCAGCATCACCGCGAAGACACAGTGCGTCTGCTGCGCGCGGAGATACGAAAGCTGGAGCAGAAGATCGACATGGATGAGAAGATGAAGAAGATGGGAGATATGCAGCTCTCTGCTGTCACCGACTCCAAGAAGAGGAAGACCATTCTGGAGCAGGTTATTGATTGGTTATTTACAATGTTTGGGTCCAAATTACATACAATATACAACACGTTCAGAGTCAGATCATCCACTGAAAGTGAAATATGGCACCAAGCAGCAAAATCACTGCCAATCAGAACATATTTGATGTTGAGGTCCACTCAGTAGTTTTTACCTCATTTATATATATATATATATATATATGAATTTGTGGGCACAGCGTGATTAAAATGTGAACACATGACAGACAAAATGTCTTAACGTTCAAAATTGTTGTTGCTTTCATCTGGTTATGACAAAACGTGTTAGTTTTACATAGCTGTCGAAAAGTCTGTTCTGTTTTGTTTCCCGTAATTATTGCATCAATATCATAAACCCATTACGACACTAACATCTCAGAGTCCGCTCACTCTGCGCTGTTTTATCTGCAGATTTTCATCACTGTAATTTGGCTGCTGTCAGGTCACAATGTTAACAGAACAATAATTCATCAATAAATGCGCAAAGCTCAAGTTCTTCTCATTGGATGTTTACGCAAAAAACAGAGATCAGAATGGCCCACTGCCCATCAGGAGGAGTGTTAGCGGGTGCCTGTGCATTTGTATTTGTGTGGGTATTTAATTTTGGCAACGGCGTCGGGCTGCGCATTGTGCCCTTGTGAATGGCAGCAGGGTTGAGTTCCTGCGGAGTCCCAGACCTCGCTGCCAGTGGAATGTGTGGCGCTGTTGTTTGCTACTTTGTGAGTTGCCTGGACCACTGCCCCCTCCGCCGTCTTCAAAAAAAACATTCATCCCAGAGTGGCTGGGAGGAGACGGCGTGGGGTATAAACCCACTCCACTGCCCTTGAAACACCATTTCATTAGACGACTAGATCAAACCAGACCAAACACAAGGCATGGAAACTTCTAGATATCTAGAAATGGTCCTTTAGGCTAAATGTAATGTTTTGATCTTGTTTTTTGGACATCTTTAAGAGAATAAAATAATCATTTTGAGAACTCTCACATGCCTACATTTCTAACCAATAACTTTTTCTCTCTTTTCCTCACAGATTTTCCTGTGGGAGCAGAATTTAGAGCAGTTCCACATGGATCTGTTTCGGTTTCGCTGTTACCTGTCCAGCCTGCAGGGCGGCGAGCTTCCCAACCCCAAACGCCTGCTGGCCTTCGCCTCCCGACCCACCAAACTGGCCATGGGCCGACTGGGCATCTTTTCGGTCTCCTCCTTCCATGCGCTGGTGATTATCCCTCAATTTATTCCATAATTGATTTTTTTTTTTGCATAATTGATATATATATATATATATATATATATATATATACATAGTTAATTTTATAATAAATGTGTATATATTTTTTTTTATATGTTTTTACCATAATGCATGCACACACACACACACACACACACACATATATATATATATAATTTTTTTTATTATTATATTGTAAATTAAAATATAATAGAAAAATTATTTTAATATATATCGTGAAAAGTGCATTTTAATGTGAGTTGAGCAAAAGAAACAAAAGATATGCTACCATCAGCGCCGCCGCTCCCACCACGCGCATCACGCACTGTGGGTAGGGCACCAAGTGCTGAGGGGGCACAAAAAATTGCCTAATGAAAAATCAATCATCATATCATAGTCATAATAATTATAATGCCGATATTATTTCAGTATAGAAATATTATTAGGCACTTTTTAGGGATGTATATAACAAAACAGGCGGAACAAGAGTATTTAATTGCTCTAGAAAGTAACGATGGTGCCGCCGCCCCTCCCCCCAAACACACTCAACTTCCCAAACTCAGTAATCCATTGGATTGCGCATTAAAAAGTTAAAGTTAAACTGGCAATCATAAAGGAATTATGCTTAGGGCACCAAAATGGCTAGCAGCGGTACTGGCTACCATTGTTGGCAGAATATAGTAAAAAACAATATTGACAAATAGTTTTACAGATTTCAGTCTTTCTCCTTTCAAGGAGACACTCCTTTTCCTGGTGGCGTAAAGAGACTTACTTCGGCTGATATGTTTTTACATGTTTGGGGCCAGATTTACTAAACTGATTTACTAAATTAGCGTGAGAGCTAGGGCTGCAACTAACGATTATTTTCATAATCGATTAATCGGACGATTATTTTTTCGATTAATCGGATAAAATTTCAATTAGATTTTTTGTTTATTACAACTAAATAAAACCCTTAATCATGGTATTTATGTGTAAAAGTGTACAAAAGCCACACATTGAGTTTTACTAATATCAATATTTGCATTGTTTTTAATGATAATTGCTGATGGCAAGTTGACAACCATGAAAAACAAAAAAATCTAAATTATATACAACATTGTTTTAACATAATTTTTGTTAAAAACTAATTTACACAGACATGTTCAGATGTGAAGATAGAAACCAAAAACATGTAAAGTACATAATTCATTTAATTTTTATTTAAGATTCAATTAATTATAAGGATAAATTGCTAAAATAAATATAGAAAGACTGAAAAAAAGCGTGTGAACGTAGTAGAGCCGCAGTAGATCGCGTTTGTAAAACAATTAAAACTTAATAGAAGACAAATGCTATAAAAAGAGAACGGAATGGAGACGCAGCAAACAGGCTTGATTAAAAGGACAAGAAAATGATGCATTAGTGCACAAGCATTCGCTGAAAACCACTGACTACAGTGACTAAAAAACAATCTTTTACTGCTGCTGTTAATAACTGCCTTTATATTTAGTGCTTCACTTTCTAAACACCGTTTTAATTTAGCCTATTTCTGCGTAGCGCTATTTTAATCCATCACTTATGTTGCGAGCGAAATGATTGCACAACCTGATGCCCGAGACAAAATACAGACATCCCAAGTCTCCCGGAAGTTCCGGGAGTCTCCCGCATATTGATAGCGGCTCCCTGATGCCCGCAAATTAGTTCAAACTCCTGGAATCTAGAGCGTGCAAGCAAGAGAGCGCATGTGAGACAGAAGAGAGTGCTCCAAAGTCCAAACTGTGTAGAGCGCGCACGACAGAGCGGCACAGGGAGAGGGAGCTTGCGTGTGTGTGCGTGTGTGCCGCATCATGATAGGCCTGTTTCAACCAATCACCAGTAAATGCTCCCTGTGACGTAAGCAGAGCAACTAATCGATAATGACATTCGTTGACAACGATTTTCATAATCGATTATTATCGATTATATCGATTAGTTGTTGCAGCCCTAGTGAGAGCGCAATCTCATAAAAGTGCCGATGCGAGGAAAGTTCTGCGTGTGATCTACTGATGACGCAACACAGACCCAGTCGGATCATTTCCATAATGACCAACACAATCTACCAAGAACAGCGCAAATTAGCGTTTGCTTTAAGACATGCGCTAATACCAGTAAATTGACTAACGCAAACCTTAGTAAATCACCTTGCATGATTTATTTAAATACTGTCCTCCCATAAATTTAAAAGGGAAACTCCTACAAATGCAAAAATAACCCTGTCCGGGCCTATTCAGCGCTAATTTTTCACTCTGTGTCTTTAGTAAATCCTGACAGTAGCTTTTTTAACGGCAAAAGAGGGTTTGCGCTGGTGCAAGCTGTTTGTAAATTTGTCCCATAGTATCTAACGTATTTCAAGAAGTTGCATTGCTTAGAAACCAACATCAAAAGCATTTGTATTGCTCTATTTTTACCCAGAATGTATGTATTAACCTGGTTCCCTCTCCCCCGTCAGTGTTGGTGTACGTGGGTAATGGATTTTGGCATAAAAAGAAACAGTAGTTGAAAGGTTGGTCGGTGTATTTGCAGTTGGATGTGGGCCACGGCTCCGGCTAATCAATACCATCCATCCTCAGATTCGCCTCCAGCTCTGGCGTTCTTTGTTGGAGCTGGAGGATGCTGGGATACAGGGAGATTTTATTTTTGTCCTTGCATCTTGGATGAATTTTTTGGGTGGAGGGGGTGGGGATGTTCTTCAGTATTCACATTTTGAGAGGATGGAGAGAGAGGATAAGTGTTGAGTCCAAATGAAGTGCTGTTGGCCCTTGTGCTGTTTTTCTCGAATAATAGCTTGGTTCAGAGCAGTTGAGAGGGTTTTTGATGCAGCCGGAGTGCTTTTCTCTATCAGGAGACCCAGAAATGCCACAGCGCGTTCAACACAACGAGCGTGTATAATTTTTGAATGACACTTAAAAGAACTCGCCTAACACTTCACTAACCTTTAAAATTCACCCGGACCCCAGTGACCACAGGAAGCGAGGCATTTTTGTGTGTTCTCCGCTTATTGTTGAATGAATATTTGTGTTAATTTATTTCTAAATGTGACATCCCACTAGCAAGCTCGATTTTGGTCGGGAAAGTCTCATCTGCCTACTGTTTTTGCTGAAGAATCTCACAGAAAATAAGAGCAACAACAATTATAATAGACTGAATGCAATTTATAGGAAAATCTTACTCTAAAAATTGTGTAATGTTTTTTTTTTTCAAGACTGTTTGCATTCATTAAATGGACACTGTTGTGCTGCTGCTTTCTTGTTTTATAAGTCGTTTTAATCCAGGAGAGCTCCAGAAAACGCATTGATGCAGTCAACATTAATAACGATCAACGTGCGCTTTGTGTTTGCTGAGGGAAAAGTCTCAAACAGATTCGAGCAGGGCTGTTTCCCAAAAGTATCGTAAGCCGAAGTAGATCAATTTAGCTCACACTGCTTTTGAGAAATGCAGCCTAGGACAGTTTTCCTGCTAATAATCAGGAAAAGCAGCTGTTTTTTTGAATGTGGTAGCTATTATAGTCATTAGCTGGTGCAAGCTTGTAAACCATCTTAAACTGACAACAAACCAGCTACCCAGGGTTCCCGCGGGGTCTTAAAAAGCCTTAAAAGCATTGAATTTATGAATTTGGAAATAATACCTTAAAAAGTCTTTAAAAAGTCTTGAATTTTGATGTCTGGGTCTTAAAAATTGTGTTGTATGTCAGTGTTCATTTCATTGACTAAAATAATAACTTTTCTTCAACGACATTTTTCACTGACGAAAACGAGACGCTACCTAAATAAAACCTAGTTTTGAATGACAAAAACTATGACGAAAATCTATTGACATTTTCGTCAACGAATAAAAACTAGATGAAAATGTTAGATAGTGTCGATCTGGGAAGCGATCCAGTCAGAACTGATGTCCTGCGTGTGTGGTAGATGCACACATTTGTACTGTAACGTGCTGATCTACCCCGCGGTCTCATAAAATGTTAAAAATGTAAACCAACCCGAAGCGTGGAGCCATGCACATATTCACCTATACAGCGCGCGGGTATTGCACTGAGCTCTCTTTCGTGTCTGAATGGACAAATACACACAACATTATGTCTAAATGTCCGGTTTGGAGAGTATTCATGTAAACTATGTCGGTTATGTCTTAAACAGTTGTATCGGGTGTGCAACAGTGCAATCGTATCCACATGTCATTGGACATGAGCCGATGTCTTAAAGTGACAGTGCCAATAAACATAATGCGGTCTGTGTCATTAATTTTGATCAAGCAACAAAAGAAAAAGAGAAAAGCATTTACTGTTTGTTAATAGTTTTAATAAGGATTAATTATTAATAATTTAATTCATACATACATAATTCTTTATTCTTTCAAGCAGACAATTATTTGTAAGTTGTTATAAAGAATGCATATATCATTCATTGAAAAGAAGACTGTGTTTTACTTTAGGAAAAGTGGTTTTATTTAATTTTAAGATATATTTTTTTAAGTCACAGTAGTTAAATCTGTATCTGTATTGCTTGTTGAAACTTAAAAATCATTCATATTAATAGGTTAATATATGTTTTCTCCGGGAGTATATGGGTTTGGATATTTTAGAGAAATTCTAAATTAACACATTACAATTTACCTAAACCCATTATATTTTAGTCGACTAAATCTACCGTAGATTTAGTTTACAGTAGATTTCAAAAATCAAAAAAATCTAAAATCACTAAAATCTTATTGTATTTCGTCAACTAAAACTAGACTAAAACTAAAACAATTCAGATGACTAAAATTAGTTTGTCATATTTTTAGTCAAAAGACTGAGACTAAAACTAAATCTAAATTTGCTGTCAAAATTAACACTGCTGTATGTAACTTCTCCGTATTGTATTTTTCCTCAAAAGTTTCATTTGTCAACCACGATTATTATTATTATTTTCGATGTTTATTGTTCAGGGGTCTCTCAGTTCCCCATATTCCCAGCATAGAATAAGTAGCTAGCTAATGTTAAAACACAACTTAACATTGTTCGGCAAACTTTCTTGTGGCCTACTGAAATGTTTTTATTTTTCACACCTGCTTGGCTTATCATCTTTTACCCATTCCACATTTGAAAAATAAATCAACACAAGTTGAAGGATTTTGTTTTTCTTTGCTGGTAGGGACGTGAAATAGGTATTAATTTTTTATATAAATGGTCTTAAAAAGGTCTTAAAAAGACTTGAATTTAACTTGAAGAAACCTGTAGGAACCCTGGCTACCAGCTGGTCATAGCAGTTTTAGGTGGTCAAACTGAATTTTGGAATATTGTGACCAGCTTGCACCTCTAATGACTAGTTTAGACCAGATCTAAACCAATTTAGACCAGCAAGTGACCAGTTTAAACCAACTCATAACCAGATTAGACCAGCTATTGGCCTGTTTAGACTAGCTGATGACTAACTTGCTCCGCTAATTACTAGTTTAGACCAGATCAAATTTAGACCATCAAATGACCAGTTTAAACCAACTCATAACCAGATTAGACCAGCTAATGTCCTGTTTAGACTAGCTGATGACTAACTTGCTCCGCTAATGACTGGTTTAGACCAGCTAATGACCAGTATAGAACAAGTCATGATCCTGACCATTGATCAGTTTAGTCTAGCTAGCAACCCTTTTGCTCTGGTGATAACTAGTTTAGACCAGCTAATGACCAGTTTAGATTGGCTAATCACCAGTTTGACTGCTAATGGCTAGTTTAGACCAGATAATGAATGGTTTAGACCAGCTAATGACCTGGTGTAGATATCTGGTCTAAATAATTCATTTTCTAGTCTAAAATGAATTATTTAGACCAGATATAATGACTGATTTAGACCAGCTAATGACCAGTTTAGACAAGCTAATGACCGTTTAGACCAGCTAATGACCCGATTAGACCAGCAAATTACCCATTCAGACCAGCTAATGATCCGTTTAGACCAGCTAATGATCAGATTAGACCAGCTCATGACCAGCTCATGACCAGATTAGACCAGCTCATGACCAGTTTAGACCAGCTAATGACCAGTTTAGACCAGCTCATGACCAGTTTAGACCAGCTCATGACCAGTTTAGACTAGCTCATGACCAGTTTAGACCAGCTCATGACCAGATTAGACCAGCTCATGACCAGTTTATGTCCAGATTAGACCAGCTCATGACCAGATTAGACCAGCTAATGACCAATTTAGACCAGCAAATTACCCATTCAGACCAGCTAATGATCCGTTTAGACCAGCTAATGATCAGATTAGACCAGCTCATGACCAGCTCATGACCAGATTAGACCAGCTCATGACCAGTTTAGACCAGCTAATGACCAGTTTAGACCAGCTCATGACCAGTTTAGACCAGCTCATGACCAGTTTAGACTAGCTCATGACCAGTTTAGACCAGCTCATGACCAGATTAGACCAGCTCATGACCAGTTTATGTCCAGATTAGACCAGCTCATGACCAGATTAGACCAGCTAATGACCAATTTAGACCAGCTAATGACCAGTTAAGACCAGCTCATGACCAGTTTAGACCAGCTAATGACCAGTTAAGACCAGCTCATGACCAGTTTAGACCAGCTAATGAAAAGTTTAGACAACTTATTCCTGAATGAAGCTTATGAACATCAGTGTGACCGAATTTTTCATTAGTTGTGTTCATATCTCAGACTCCTGCTAGGAGCAGTCTAGTCAGTTTGATCGCTGGGACACAGTATGAATGTTGTTCCTGTACCTCATGCCGCTGTTTTGTGTCTGAATGAATGAAACCTTTATTGCCCAGAGGGAATTTGTTTTGCACTCAATGGAGCCACATTGAACATTAGCACAGATAACAGTAACTAACAATAAAAAATAAAAACCACACCAAACATCCAACAACATTGTACTTATTGGGGATACAGAAAGCAGAACATAAACAACAACAACGCAGCAATGGTGGTGACATGCAATCATCAGTCCAATAGCTAAGATGAATCAATAAATAATAAAAAAAAAATCAATAGTGCACATTATAAAATGTCTATGTGCCTGTGTCTGATCTGTTCAGTAACTGAATCCTCCTCGGCACAAATGATGTAATGGCACGTTTGGTTTTTGTTAGGGGCATTCGAAATCTATGTCCAGAGGGGGGGGGGGGGGGGGGGGGGGACTCTGAGCAAAGTGCGTGGGGTGGATCATCCAGTATCCTCAGAGCCAGACTGAGGGTATACTGATCTGTGTGGTTGGAGATGCTTTTAACATCGGATCCAGTAATTTTCCTGCCCATTTTAGTCACCTTGTCCAGCATGTTCCTGTTCTGGACAGAAAGACCCCCCCCCCCCAGCACTGGATAGCGAAAGTCACCACACTCTGAAGGAAAGTTAAATAAAACAATGTCAGAGTTGTTGTGTCTGCATTAACAACTGTAGGTGTCTGTAGGTGGCGGCTCGCACTGAGAGCGGCGTGAGGCGAAGGACACAGGCGATGTCCCGCTCAACCAGCAAACGCAAGAGTCGCTTCTCCTCACTGTGGGGTCTGGACACCCACTCCAAGAGAAAGAGTAAAGGTCATCCTAGCATTAACCAGGTAGACTACACACTCACACATACGTAGCACTTTCTTCCTGAATGCATGAACTTGCATGTTCACAGATTATCCGGCCCTGCTTAAAAACTAAAATGCACATTAATTTACATGCTGGTCCAGACATTCTACTTGCAGGTTGGGCTGGTTACCCAACTAATCTTTCACGTTAAGACAAACCAGCATCCCACGCACAACATGCATCAAAGAGCCTGTTTACACCTGGTCACTTCATGCGTTTTTACTGATCGGATAGCTCATCTTACTTGTTAAAACTCTACACTTGGCCACATAAATGTGTGTCTCCACAAAATTCAGTTCACGTCAATAAAAGCAACAGATATGAACTGCATTATATCATCAGCTAATTTCAAGAGAGTGGCATCAGCACTGGTAAGTTAATTTAGTCTCACAATTTAGACCAGCTAATGCAATTTAGAACAGCTAATGACTTATTTAGACCAGCTAATGACCAATTTTAGACTAGCTAATTATCACTTTAGACTAGTTATTGACCATTTTAGAACAGCTACTGACCCATTTAGACCAGCTCAAGACCAATTTAGACCAGCTCATGACCAGTTTAGACCAGCTAGTGACTGGTTTAAATGAGCTCATGACCAAATTAGACCAACTCATGACCCATTTAGACCAGTTTAGAACAGCTAATGACCCATTTAGACCAGTTAGTGACTAGTTTAGACCAGCTCATGATCAGATTAGACCAACTCATGACCCATTTATACCAGTTTAGAAAAGCTCATGACCCATTTAGGCCAGCTTGTGACCAGTTTAAACCAGCTAGTGACTGGTTTAGACCAGCTCACGACCAGCTCATGCCCAGATCATGACCAGTTTAGACCAGCTAGTGAATGGTTTATATCAGCTCATGACCAGTTTAGACCAGCTCATGACCCATTTATACCAATTTGGACCAGCTAAAGACCCATTTAGACCATCTAATGCTGGTCTAAATTTGTCCGTTTCATTTGAGGCAGTTTGCGAAGTCTGCTGCCTGAAGAGGTTTTCAGCTTATCTGCAGCGATACGTGTTGCAGTAGACCTGTCATATGATATCTGCCTATAATACATTCTCACTCGTTTATTTTTTACCATTTTGTGAGTAAAATTTACATATGCGGTTTCAACAACCAGTTGTATTTACACTTGTCCAGTTTCGTCTGGAATGCGTCTCAAACTACATCCTGAAGTGGTTTGAGCAACCAGATTTAAATCCGCCTCGAAAGCATTTTGGAAGGCATTTACACCTGGGGCCAGGTGCATAAATATAGCTATTATATTAAGACAGTGTCAGTTATGTTAGTATGACCCACTAACAGTTAGTCAAGGAGTAATCAGTCTTACTTTTTGGTATAAGATTTGGCCAATCTACATTTTTATGTAACTGATTTAAAAAAGTTAAGAACGGTTTTAAAGAAAAAAAATTGATGTCTAACTTGGAAGACTAGTCTTAGCGGTTTATGCAACCGGCCTCTGGTCTTTTCACGATTTGAGCTGTCCGATCAGAGAAAATGCATGAAGTGACCAGGTGTAAACAGACCCATAAGCACAACATATGATGGTCAGCAGCTACACCACTCTTTTTAACAAGGAGATAAAATGCATGCCACATTTTGTTGGTTTATCAGGTTACATGCTCCTCCTTGTTGATATATTAGTGGCTGTTTTTAGTTTGGTTGATCTCTGTGCTGAATGTTAAATGTTGTTTTTAAACAGGTTTTTGCAGAAGGAGATGATCCAGTTAAAAGTCCTCTAGAAGGCATGTTTGAGGGTTCTGCTAGTGAGACAACGGTAAGAAACATGCATCCTCCCTCTCTATACTAAACTATCTATAAAAGTGGCGAAAACACATAATACTACATAAGCCCACTACACCAAATCAGAAGTGCCCTGTTTAGAGAGATGCGCTCTGGGACAGATCTCTGGAGTGTGGGCGTATATTCATCCCTGGCGTTGGTGGAGGTGTAGGCTTTCGCTCAGCCTGGCAGTGAGGAATGGTAGATAGTTGTGCTATAATCCACTGACCTGGGCTGCAGATTAAAGTGCTGATGTTCTGATTCACTTACTCAAACATATGCAGAGAAATAGAAATGGTGAACTGGTGGTTGAGATAAAAATGCATTGTGATATGTTTAACGGCTGTTTTCGGAATATATACACAAGCGTTCAAGTTTTGGGTTGGACAGTTTTTTTTGTTTTTTAAAAAAGTATCTTCTGCTCACCAAGGCGGCATTTATTTGATCGAAATACTGTAAAAACATTAATATTGTGAAATATGATTACAGTTTCAAATGACTGTTTTCCTGTATTCCTGCGATGGTAAAGCTGAATTTTCAGCATCATTACTCCAGTCTTCCAGTGTCACATGATCCTTCAGAAATCAGTATAATATGTTGATTTGGTGCTCAAGAAATATTCTTATTATTAATGTTGAAAACAGCTTAATATGTTTGGAAACCATTATACATTTCTTTTCAGGATTTTTTTATGTAATATTAAAAGGTCAAGCATTTATTTTAATCTTTTATAGCATAATCATAGTTTTCTTACTTTTTTCATACTTATCTTCACTGAAATTCATCATTTCTTTACTGTCACTTTAATGCATCCTTGAAAAAGATGTTAAAAATCATGTATGTTTGATATTGCTTCCAGTTCAATCATCACACTGGAATTTGAATATCAAGTTAAATGCATTGCATTGTGGAAAATTGCAAAATGCTCTGTATATTTTGGCAAGTGTATACATTTGTGTAAATGTATTTTATGCATAGAAAACATGTGAATACTTTGCACAAAATAAATACTGCAGAAATAATATAGTAGTAGCTATAAACTATTTGCACACATTGCACCTAATATACACGATGAGTTATTAGAAATAATGAGAGGAGGAAGATCATCAATTCACATGATAAATAGCATCTCGTTCACAGCTGTGGCTTTCATTTATCACATTACAGAAAGACACCAAGACCCCAGTGAAAGGTCTGCCAAGACCCAGCACGGATCATGACATCTGGTCCAGAGACCACCTCACTCCATCATGGGTGTTGCTGCCAAACGACCAGCCTGTGTTAGCCATCATCCAGCCCGGAGAGTCGGCCCTCGACATGCTGGACACTATCTGCAAGGTGCCGCCAGGAAACATTCTTCCTTCTCTTTTCATGCCAGATTTTTACATTCAGAGAGTCGCTTCAGTCTTCGGGGAATTGAATATCGCTTTGAAGGTCACTGGTGTAGTAAACTCAGATATTCCTCAAAGCGTCCCTCTGAGGGTTTTTAAAGACTCGAGCACGTGTGCACGACGTTAAAAGCATTTTATTCGCTCTCCTCTTGCTATAGAGCTGCATGAAAACATGCTGTATCCTGTCTGATATGAGCATTTGGACATTTTTAGCGTGTGATTCCTGTCCATCTGGCCCACTAAGAAGAAGATACAGCCCAGTCACATGCCATCCATTAAATGTGTGTCTCCTTTCATCTCTCTGTCTCTCTCCAGGCTCACCAACTGGACGCCACTAAACACTACGTGCGGCTTAAGTTCCTCATTGAGAACCAAGTGCAGTTCTACATCCCCAAACCGGAGGAGGATATTTATGATCTGGTAGGTTTGGAGTTAAACTCGCTCTCTTCCCCGCTGGTTAGATGCTCTTTCATTACTTTCATCCTGCTGGGACATCACGCCTCATCCAAACACACTTTTTCTTCCACTCTCCTTCTCGGTCTAATAGCAAAACCTGTCTTTTATCTGTGGAACACAAAAGGAGATGTTTTGCTGATCCCATTTCCCATCAGCTCTCCTTTTTGACCTAAAAAAAGGACTATGTCTGCTATGGAATTACTTTATGCTTTTAAAGCTTCATCCTTCTGCACTGCATTCATCATCCTTTAGCTTCTGTTCAGCGTCTTCATTTATTATGTTTTGAGTGTCCAGGTCAGATGCAATCGATCAAACAGGAACAGAAAGTTCTTTGCCTGTGATCTGTATTCTGTCACTCGCGGCCTTTCAAACCCTCCCTTGTGTGATGTTTATGCTCTTTGAATGTGGGATATTAAAGTTCTGTTCGGTGGGATATTAATATGCTCTTCTTTACAGCTGTATAAGGAAATCGAGCTGTGCTGTAAGATCCGGAAGGTGATCCAGTTTGATCGGGATGAATCCTGCATGATCGGCTATGGTGAGAGCCAGAAATGTGTTATTATTTTCATGAAATCATGTCTGTTATACAACCAACCTATTTATACTGGGGATTTTAAAATGGTATCTGGAAATGATGGGTGTTCTCAGACTTTTATGTTTATTAAAATGTTTACTTGTGATGAAATGAACAGTAGTTTTGAAAAACCTATCCACTCGCATGAGCAGCTTAATAAACACTGTTTTATCTTGCGCCTCGTGCTGGACGACTAATGAGATCACATGATCATCCAAATCCTATTAGTTTAATCTCAGTAACCTGCATTTTTTTTAGACAGTTTAGTTCACAGAAAATACTAAATATCATTTCTGAAACCTTTTATGTGATTTTACATCCACACAACGTAGCAGTGTTATTTAAGTATTATTTGTATACTATTATAGTATTCATTAACATTTTGAATTAGCTTTAATTTTTTCTATTTTAAATTTTAATTTTAGTTTAAAGTTTTAGTAATTTTGTTATGTGCTTTTGTCATTTTTACTCGTTTTTTATATTTCTATTTAGCTTTATTTTATTTTAGTTTTAATTTTTTCTTTAGTAATATTAGTACTTCAACTTCAACTCGTTTAGTTACCAGTGCAAATTTGGACTTTTTTTAAGCTGATTATGTTATTTTATTTTATTTATTTATTTGTTTTATTTTTTAATTATTATTATTATTTTGAATAGTTTTAGTTCAGTGCGATAACTAGCTGATTTACTCTATTTTGATCGATATCGTAGACATCGGTGTTTATATTTGAACTTTAAACTTTTATCCAAAGTACCTCTATGATAATTGTATAACTATTGTATCACAGAAATAATGATACTATGATAATTATTATATTAATTATAATTAATTAATAATAATTTCATGTTCCATGGTAGAACCGAGAATTCAAATAGCTTTGAAATGACATGATGAAGAGTAAATGATGTGAATGGGTGAACAGGCCTTTTAAATGTGACCTTCTGACTGAAAGGTTGCAGGTTCAAATGCTTCGAGGGCTGATTCTTGCTTGTACTTGATTATGACGTCTATCATCCCTCTCTCACAGGGTTTTCTATCTCTGTGGTGGAGGAGGACAGCGTGCAGCAGCTCTACATTACTGACGTGAGAGCTGGAGGATTAGCGTTCGCCAAAGGTTCATTAGCTTGTTTCACCTCCTAATTACGTTCTCTTTCTCTTTTCACCCCTGTCTCTTGGTTTGTTCTTTTCTTTTTCTTTCACACACACACACACACACCATCTCTCTCTGTCTGTTCAGCTACTTCTTAGGAATCAAGCTGTACGTAATTACTGTGATATCTGTGCTGTGCTCCTGGTGTTATGTAACATGTTGTCAGCTCTGTGGGGTTTCTGAGAGCCAAAGATTGCAGATTTATCCTCAGCCCTTCTAAACTCTGAATAATGACAAAAGAATATAGAAGCAATCAGAGAGACGATTAAAGTCGGATTCACTGATGTGCCAAACTTGTAGCTCACCTGCATGAAGAATGCAATGCATTAAAAGGAAACATATCATGCAAAACTGGCTTTTCCATGCTCAATTTGAATTTGTAGATTTTATAGAGCATTTACAACAGGAACTTTAAAGGTAAAGCAGCAAAAATGTAATTTAATTCTAAAATCAATGTTTTGAGTGCTCTACATAAAGAAAAAACATTCACATTTACAATATTAAATGAATTATAGGTATAAAATACCTTCGTACTCGCTTCACTAATATTATAAGTTGACTTTAGGGAAAATATATAGAATATGGCCCCTTTAAATGTTCATCAAAGCAGGCTTATGGACATCCAGACATTGTCAACATGCTGAATAAGAGCCTGGTCTCTCTGAGTGATGTCTGGGTGATCAGTGTGGCAGGATCAGGTTCGACTGGCTTATTGCTGACATTTCACATCGCCAGAGAACTGGGTCAAACCCGCAAGCTGAAGGGAAGAGGACAGGCAAATGGAAAGCTAGAGACAGTCTCTTTTTTTATTGCATCTATTTATTTTGGTGCTGGTCTTCACATCAGTGAGTACAGGGCATGTTATATTACTTGTGTGACATATTTCAAAGTTAAACAGTATATTTAAGTAGAACAAATGTTAATTTGATATGTTAGAAATTGATTGGATTATAAAAAGCTGGTGTTCCATATAATGGAGTTGTTGTCATTTTAGTACTCATTTTATATCACTTTATTGCACATTTTGTATTAATTATTTTATTATTATTTTATTTTATTTTATTTATGCCAATTAATGAA
>JAPDVR010000009.1:41654348-41679348 GCA_026230005.1 Gila orcuttii
CCAAAATTTTTGTTTTCCATTTAAAAATATATTGTTTGGGAGGGGGGGATTCTGTGTTTTTAGATTTAATACAAATGTATATAAACCTTTTTTTTAAATTGTCAAATAAGATGCTGCACAACAGAACTGTATACATTTAAAACATGGATGAAAATATATCTTGGTCATAAGATATTCCTTAGAAATAATATTATTATTATTATTACTTTGAGAAGTGCATTTCAGTATACAGTAGTGAAATATTTCTGTCATAATTTCTTGAAGTTAAACCAAACTTGTCATCTTTCAGTCTTTCAGATCTTTCAGTTTTAGAAACCGCGCATTCATTCACACAGAGACACGCATTAGCGACTTGAATTGTCACGTTTATTTCTGCTGTGTGACAGGCTGTTAGATGAATCCATATCGAGTGAAAACGTCCAGAGCTTATCAGCGTTATTAACGTTCATTTTATCACAATCTCGATATGATATTGTTTACCGCCCAGCACTACTTTAGGATTCTTTGTATTTGATAAGATAGACAAGTGATTACTGGAAAATGGGAGAGACTTGAACTTAACTTTTCTAGATGAGCACCACAGGTCATGAACCAGCCATTAACCCCTGTGCCAAGGCTCTGACTTCATTGTTATTGTCCAGCTACATCTGTCTAACCAGTAAACAGTCTCTCCACTACAGGATCCAGTCTTCACTTCACGAGTTCTGCTAGGAATAATGGTGCATTAGTAGTGCTTCACTGTCTGGGGGATATTATTCAGTAGATGGACTAGAGAGGGCTTTGGATCATTTGTTGCAGTGAGAGGAACATTTACAGTCTGATTTGACGTTCTCTGCTTGCTGATCTCCACATTAACAGGCCATTCGGCTTGCGGTGTGTGTGATTTGTTATATCAGGAGACGTGTTTGATCGTAAACGTGTTCTGTAGAGGGTTTGGCAAGTTCGGTGTTCAGCGCCGGATATTTCTCATTCCCTTTCAGGTGACTGTTGGTTTTTGCTGTAAAGGATGATTCTCGTTTAGTGTGCATTACTATTCAAAAGATTGGATTAATGATTTTGAAAGAAGTGTCTTCTGCTCACCAAGCCTGCATTTCTTTAATTTTTTCTTTTTTTTTACATATTGACAAAGAAAGGATTTTTTGTGAATTAATGTGCAATCCTTCTGACGTGACTTGAAGGCAGTATGAGCCTGTAGGGCTGAAGTGTTTCTGCCGTATCACTGTTCTGCGGCGCGTCACTTTGTCATGTTTAACGATCGTGCTTCTGCGCTCTACCATCACAGCGTGTGTTTATGAACCGCAGTGAAGCTTGGATCACATGATCTGACGCCGCATTTTTCTCTGCTCTTTTAAGTCCTGGTGCATTCACTCTGTTTACTTTCCCCCGCTGTCTCTCTCTCTCTCTCTCTCTCTCTCTCTCTCTCTCCACACGGCTGTTCAGATGATCAATCTTTATGAGACAGACACTCACTTCAGTCCTATATTATAAATCATGAGCCTGCTGTTCAGTTGATTTGTTCATCTGAATGCTGAATACACAGCTACTGTGATAGAAATGATTTCTATTTTTGAGAAAAGCATCTCTTACTTCACTACTAGTCGACTAGTTCGTCATCTTTAGTTTTGTATTTTTAGCGGGGGTGCTTTTATTAGCGTGCCGACAGCTGTTAGACAGTTTGCACGTTAAAATCCTTCATCCCCTTTTAAGCGCGGCTTTTATATAGACAAAGACATCAACATGCAGACAGACATTTTTGGCCTTTTGTGTCATGACTCACAGTTCTCTATCATAAGCATCACGTTTTAAGATGGCATGTCGTGTTAAAAATAGTTTTAACAATAAACTTTTAACAAAGCACCTCAAGACCCCTCTGTCAAGCTGGTTTTGTACTCCACAACACATAAGAAAAGCATCTGATAGTGGTCAGGTGACCCTGAATCCAGCCTGATTGTGATTGTGATTGAGCGATTTTGTGCTTTTTGCACATTTAAGACCTTAAACCAACCTCAAATGTGGTCTTAACACGATAGAAGACTTTCCAAGGTTTCCAGCTATGTTTTTGATGGTTTTAGAGGGCTGAGAGACCAGCAAATATCCATTAAGACCTGAACTTTTTAAAGCGTCAAAATTGTAGATGCGAAGCTGTCTATAGAGGGGCAAAAATCTCTCAGATTTCATAAAAAAGATCTTCATTTGTGTTCCAAAGACGAACGAAATTCTTACGGGTTTGGAACAACATGAGGGTGAGTGATTAATGGCAGAATTTTCATTTTTTGGTGAACTATCCCTTTAAGCTAAAAGATAGGGCTGGGTAAAAAATATCGATTTCTCGATTTTAATCGATTCTCATTTTTACGAACCGATATCGATTCTTAAATCCAAGAATCGATTAGGCATCCTGTTTTCAGTTGATGAATGAATGGAACATTGTAGCGCGCATCCCATCCAATAAACGCAATAATCTTTGTGCTTTGTTACTATTGATATGAAACAGTCTCAGATTTCAAATTACGTCCATTTTCTCACGAAATTCAAAAACATAACCATTTTGGCGCTGTGGCGTGAGATCGCTCTGGCGCGCGCAGCTCAGCTCAAGAGAAGCAGCAACAGCGCCGAGCACACATGATCTTCTCTTCCGCCTTAATATTACCAGTTACAGCGTGAAATAAACATGAATGAGCATCTGAAAGTGTGTTAAAAGATAGAGTATAACTTATCGAAATCCTTATTGTCACATGGAATCGCTCAATCAGTGTTTCAACCGTGGAAAGACGTCAGTGAAATAGCTTGTAAACAGTCATGTAACGTCACATTTACCTCAGAAAAACCATATCCAGTGACCATGAACTCGTTAGTCAGCTAGAAAAATTAACACTAGAGAGGAGCATTTTGCTAAATATATGCACCATATTACATATGCATTTTATGTTATTTTATAATTATTTTATGTTCTTCAATATTTAATGCATGTTTGAATAAATCTGGCAAGTTTTTATGACAGCCACCATTTAAATATTTATATTTCATATAACTTTATTATTAGAAAAAGGCTAATGAAACAATTTTAATGATACAACTGACTCCCATAGTTTAGAGCATTGGTTAAGAGATTTGTTTTCCTTGAGAAAATTTGCCATGTATTGTACCTGATATCCAAAATAATCAATATTGAATCGAATCGAAATCGAATCGAATTGTGGAATTTGTGTCAATACCCAGCCCTACTAAAAGAGGTGATATCTACCTTAGTTGGTCATTAAAAACCTTTCAAATGTGTTGCATTCGATTTTACCCACTGTAGTGAAATCGCAAAAGAAGTACACTAATGTTCTGATCTACTATCTCAAATAATAGGTATATGTAGGTAGTTCAAATAAAAGGTCATTTGTTTATTGGGTGCTCAGGTAAGAAATATAATTTACTTGAACTTTATGATGATTAATGAACTAGTCTTTCAGGCGACTCACCTAATACTACCTTTAAGATTAGTAGTTTTGCATATTCCTAACTACAGCTCTCTCTTTATTTCACTGTGTTGGTATTCTTGTCCGGTTTGAACTTGCCGAGCCCATCATTAACATCACTTCCTTTTCCTCTTCCTCTCTCCATTCACCCTTGATTATTTTTACTTGTGTGTTGAGTATCTTAACTCATGTAGCTCAGTGTTTGCTCAGCCTGCCAGGAAGAAAGAGAGAGAAAGAAGATAAATGAGGTGGTGTCGCATCAGAACGGGCGGGTGAATACGGAGTTGGACGAGCAGAGGAGGTGGGCGAACGACAGGGAGAGAGAGAGAGAGAGAGAGAGAGAGAGAGAGAGAGAGAGAAAGGAAAAGAGCTACCCCTTCCATCTCTCTCTCTCTCTCTTTCTCTCTCTCTCTCTCTCTCTCTCCCTCTCTCTCTCTTTCTCCCTCTCTCTCTCTCTCTTTCTCCCTCTCTCTCTCTCTCTCTCTCTGTTCTATTTGTCACAAGCGGTGGGATGTAGTCGGGTGCTGCAGCATTGAATCTGTGATTTCTGAGGCGTTTCCTGAAACTGATCCAGCGTCAGTGACAGTGGGCCGGCGTGTTTCTCTCCGAAGCTGTTTCTGCTGATCCTGAGTCAGTCATGTCTGTGCTCAAACGCAACAGACACAGCAAACGCTCTTCGGACTCCATCTATGACATGCTGCACCTGGTGAGAGACGTTTTATGTCTGTGTTTTTTTTTTAAATAATGCTCTTTTATCGATTAGTTCGTTTTTTTTTATTTTTTTATCCTGCGCTGGATGTTAATGATGCTTTGGGTTGCAGCGCATATTTTTTGTTAGTGTTTCGTGAATTGTTGCTGTCAGAATGTCAGATGTTTGCGTTCACTAGTAAAAAGTGCCATAATTTTACGTAATGTTCATATGGATGATGGTGATAATGTTTTTTTACATGATAGTTCCCTGGTGTTCTTTGAAATACCTTAGAGTACCATGTAAATATATATATGCATAATGTCATATATCAAAGTACCATCTAATACTATGATTGTACCATATGTAATGGTTTTTACTTGCAAGTCTTTGATTTGTTTTATAGACCAATCGGATTGTGTTCATGAGCAGTTTTGCGCTTTTTTGCATGCTGGGGAAAAGAGTTTAAACCAGCTTCAGATGGTCTTAAGATCCCAAACTGGCAGTTTAAAGGGACTTTGTGCACTTTTTAACAGTAAAGAAACCTGGGAAACCTGCATTTAAGACATCAAACCATCTTGGGCTGGTTTAAGTTGTTATTTTAAGCAGGGTGTGGTGATCTTGTTAGGACTTAATGGAGGGAAGTTCTCTGGAAGTGTGGATATCCTGTTGTGTAGGTGTGCTTGTTTGTTTCTTCACAGTATGCAACCTTTTGTACTCATAATAAGATCAATAATTCCAGTTTAACACTGAAACCCCACATGGTTTTAAATAAGGATGCAGTGCACCGATATAAAAATGTTGGCCAAAACTGATAACCGACATATTGGCCCATAAATCTAAATTTTTTAATAATTTTTGAGAGCCTGATTACAAAAAAAACAAAAGTCTCACTATTAAAAGCCACGTCCCAAGCACACAATTAAAATGTTTTCATTATTATTTTATGTAACCAACATGAAAGGCTTGTGCTGTGCATGTTGCACTTAACTGTATTTTTCCCATCATATTTCAAGCCATTCAAAATCACAGTGTGCATCTGAAGTGTCTCAGCTGATGGACATAATCCATTATTTATCGGCTTTAATATATCGGCCAAATTTTCTTATTGGGCCGATAACGATAACATCAAAAATCAACATAGATTGGCCGATAGCGATATGGTGGCCGATTTATCGTGCATCCCTAGTTTTAAAGTGACTTCTGACAGTAGACAATATACTTTTTTGCCTGCAAAAAGCACTTTTAGGGTTAGGGTTTTGTTCAAAGTGTGAGTGTTACACCTTATAGAAAACACAACTTACAAGTGTTTTCATTTCACAGCAGCCAGTGACAATGGCATTGTCCCAGCAGTTAATGTGCTTTATTGTGTGTGGGGTGTCATATTTTCTGTCATGCTGTTCTGAGACTCAAGGACGTTGGGAAAAACACTGCAATTTATCCTTTGTGTGTCCTTGCGTGGGCAGTCGAGGACCGTTAAGACTCTCTCCGCTAATGAACACGGAAAGCAGCTTTCACACGTTTGAAAAAAACTGTCAGCCAAAACAATCACCTGCAGTCTGCTAAGTAAATAAAAGTAGTTGAAAGTCACTGTTGGTGCTTTCTCTTTGCAGTGATGGCTAATGATGACCTAAAAATTCCTCTTTTTACATTTTCATGAGTGCATTCTGGGAAACCCATCAGTGTCGTCATGTGTTGCTTCTTCAGACGATTGTTTATGTCTCTCCTCAGATAAAAAAATGTTTTAGTAGACATATGCTGGGTTTTGTGCAAGCGGTTGTCTGTGTGTGCATGAACGCTAGCCTTGATCTTCCTCTTCAAATAATCTTTTATGTCTCTTTTAAAAAAGCCTCCGATGTGACTTTGTGTTGGTGGATGTGCGATGTAGGAAAGGGCTACTTTCGTGGTTTCCTAATGTACTTGTCTCTAGCTGTGCCGTTTCAGAGAATGATGGAGTAATGTGGTGGAAAGCTGACAGCTGCTGTATCTGAAAGCGTGTGAATTTGTCTCCGTTATAACGGGATCACAAACATCTTGACAGCACTCCCGGCGCTTGTACCCCATGGTCGTGGCAGCTGATGATGTTTTAGCTAATGACTAAAGTGACAGGTGAACCCCGACGCCCCTCGGAGATGAAATTCTGCGTCTCTGATTTAGGAACTGATTTATTTGTTTACACACATACTCTGACAACGTGAATCCAATAGTCCCTGACACCCCTGAGGAATTTTTTTGAAGCACTTCTTTTTTAATAACGCAGAAAAAATGCTCCTACTACCTGACAGTTGTCACTAAAATTGGTGCCCTGAGAAATCACACCTGATGTAAGCTTTGTGAACAGCATAAACAGACCATGGCCAATCAGAAATGCTTTATTTACAAGCATTTGGGTTAGCTGACATCCGGTTTCAGGATAGAGAGCATGTAGTTGAAGATATGTGATCTAATTGAGAAGTCACTTCCAGAACCTTTAAAGCAATTAAAGGGGTCATCGGATGCCCATTTTCCACAAGTTGGTATGATTTTTTAGGGTGTTCATGTAAAGTTTGTAATATACTTTGTTTAAATTTCCTCAGTGGTTGTGTAAAACAACACCCTTTTACCTCCTCAAAAACAGCTCTATTCACAGTGACCTGTTTCGGTGCATGTCTCTTTAAATGATAATGAGCAACTGCTCAATCAACCACTCTCTTTCGTGGGGGATGTTGAATGGCTGAAGGGATAAATATGCTAATAGCATTGCATTATGAGCATGAGCATTATGACATCATAGTGCTCAGAAAATCCAAACGGCCTGATTATTGAGAGTGTTTAGGCTTTTTGAGGATTAAAAAAAAAAGGAGTGAATAGATTTTTTTCATTGTATGGTGGTTGTGTCCACACACTGCAAGACACATTTATATGCAAACACCATATAAAAGTGAATTTTGCATTTGATGACCCCTTTAAGTCAGATTGACTTTATTGTATGAATTTCCATTGGCTGTCTGTTCATTGTGTTGCTGCTCATTTGCATGTATTGAAACTCTACTCAACTTTGTTGCATGCACCGACGAGCACTTTCAGGGACGATTCGATAACGTTTGCTAAGTTTGTGCCATTATATCTTTTAAAGATAATCAAATTTTAGTTTGAGACACTTATAAGTTTGGGTATCGTTTGAATTTCAATGATTACGATTCTGCTTATCGATTCCTAATTTCGATTCCAATAAGATAAAAAAACATATTCACATTTTTTTGCAAAACATTTAATTGTAGCTGAATACCATGAACAAAAATCAAAAGGCTAAAGGAAGGAACTTTTGTCTATGGTTTAAAAATACCGTAGCAAAAACAACTAGCCTAACTAATATACATTTCAAGCATTATTAAAGACAAGTAAGCACTCAGAAACAAAAAAACAAACAAATAAACAAATTAGCAATTGCACAAATAAATACAACTGAACAAAGATACAATTAAAATAAACAGTGTTTTAAGATTTTCATGTATTCAGGTACAGAAAGTGCAATCAAATATAAAATAACAACACATTATAAATAAAATATGCATTACAAATATAGTAACAAAAGTCAGAAACAGCGAGTGAATTTTCTCTTTGTCTTTTGTTGTTTGATTAACATTATTTTAGTGACAACAGCAGGAATATTAGGCTGCTGTCACTTTAAGAGCTGCACGGATCCAAAATACTGTAACACATGCGTTTTCTTTGTAAACTGTTTACGTTCACTTAAGACCATTAGGGCTGGGCGATAAAATGGTATCGGTATTTATCAACGGTACACCATTGTCGGTAACGATATAAAAAATGTTCGATATAGCACTCGATAATTTCATTAAAATGCGTGCGCATTGCCCGTAGATCTTAGGGGCCGTTCACATATCGCGTCTAAAAACGTGTGGAAAGCGCGGCTGTGTCGCTTTCTCCTCCTTTCCAAATCGCTTGCGCTCCCCTGGCGTCTTTCGTTGCTTTGCAACCATGAACTGCGCTCTCCACATCATGTTGACTGATTCGTAACTGGACTGCGAAGTTAAAGATGGCCACCACAACGTTGCCCAACATTAAATGGCAAACGTAATGAAAGCGGAAGGAAAACTGCGCTACTCATTATTTTGTGCTTCACGCTCAGTTTGGACCAATGTCAGTGCAGCGCAAGCCGATCTTGATCAAGCGACACTGTTACTACACAGCGCTAGTAAAGAAAGCATTTGAATTCGCCTGAAGTAATAACATCGCAGTGAGAAGCATTCAAATTCACATTCTCCGTTATTAACGGATCAAACAGCGCTGACGTGGAAACCAGGAGAAATGATGTGTCATGAATGATCTAGTTATAGGCTTTAAGTCCACAGATCAGCAACATTCACTATGGATTTAATGTAGTAACACTAGCTGTAACCATGGATGTTTACACATCTTTTTCCAGCACTTCAAAACTCAGATATTATCATATTTAAATGTTATTTTTAATGTGATGACCAAAACATTATTTGTTCATCCTTCAAAGATTACTCCCATTTATAAAAATAAAAGTTTCAAGATGTAGGAAAACTCTGACTTATTTAAAAATAACTGTTCTTTTAATAAATAATAATAATAATAAAAAAATCAAGGACATTTCTCTGGCATTTCTTTCTTTTTGTTGTATCGAAACGGTACCGAACCGTGACACCACTGTGTGGTATCGAACCGAACCGTGCATTCTGTGAACCGTTACACCCCTACTTATTACTGATGTTGATCCACCTCAAAGTATGCCTTGATTGTTCTACGTTTACATTTACAATTGCACACATTTTGTAACATTTTATTTAAGTTAAAGAGTTTCTTTAACACTTACTTTTTTATATATTAATATAACACATAAAGAAGATATTTTTGTTTACATCTAATTTTGTTTTTGACTGCTAAAACTAATATAATTTGTTGTTTGCCTTAATAATGTGGATAAATAAATAAAAAAAACAGTGATTTAAATTCAAACTTTTCTACTTGTCTTTTTAAAAAAAAAAAATGTATAAAAAATGTCAATAATTATCGATACCGAACGATATAAAATATTATCTTGTTAAACTTTTTTAGCTATATCGCACAGCCCTAGTTTACGAGGATATTGTGACATATTTTTGTGTATATTTTTCGGTTCCAGAGCATTTCTTCAGCGTTTCTTCTTGCGCTTGTTTGGTTTAAAATCATATTAAACTGCACAAAAAGGAATCGATAGGAGGAATTGAAATTTTAATTCTATAACAAGTATCCGATTGCTGACCGTAAATATCTGATTCCAAGTTTATGTATATTTTCCCCTGTATGTTAACTAAAAAAAGCACACAAAGGTTGGTGATCTAAAAGGAAACTCTTCAGCTTTGACAGAAAGAGTGAAAGAGAGTGAGAGAATTAAAGATGGATGGACTTATAGATGGATGGATGGGCAATTTGACCAAAATATTTTAATGTTATATCACTTAGTATGAGTCATTTATAAAAAGAAACTTTCAATCTTTTTCAACATCAAAAACAAATGAACGAGTCTGGCATCAGTGCAAAAACAGCTTCACATTATGAAGTGCTTGAGTTGAAAACAAAAGACTAATGTTATAAAATGAAGCTGTATTCTGAAAACAGGCATATGTATTTCATATATAAGTTCTTTATTAATGCGTTCTTCATGTTTGGGACAATATCCAGCTTTCTTATTTGCAGACAAAGTAAAGTTGTCTTGCCAATTATCCTTGCATATATACTGTATCTACTGTAGTATAAACAATGTAACAAAATATCTTCTGGTAGTAGATGGATGGTACTTTCTCTCAGTCCGTCAGTGTTACTGTGAGAATGACAGTCCATGTGCCATCACAGCCGTTCCCATAGCAACCGCATCCATGGACAGGTGCTTGTGTTTTGATTGCCGTTCAGATGAAATGAAGACATTTCAGAAGAGCAGAGAGGAAGGGAGGGAGGGAGAGAGAGTGTGAGAAAGAGAGAGAGGGAGAGCCAGAAAGATGAAGTGATGGAGGAGATAAGAGAGTTTTAGACGCTGAAAATAGAGCAAATGAGTGCTAATGATTTTTATAGCATTGTGACAGGCATCTGAGCGGAAGGATCCAGCTGCAGGTGTTGCGAGTCTGTGTGTGTAGGTGTGTGTGTGTGTGTGTGTGTGTGTGTGTGTGTGTGTAGGTGTGTGTGTGTGTGTGTGTGTGTGTGTGTGTGTGTGTGTGTGTGTGTGTGTGTGTGTGTGTGTGTGTGTGTGTGTGTGTGTGTGTGCGTGTGTGCACGTGTGCGTGTGCGCGCGTGTGTGTGTGCGCGCGTGTGAGTGTGCGTGCGTGTGTGTATATGTGTGTGTGTGTGTGTGTGTGCGCGCGTGTGTGCGTGCATGTGTGTGTGTGTGTGTTCTAATAACAGTGCAGGACTCTGTGAGATGTCTCACTCTTCATGTCTCTCTCTCTCTCTCTGTAGAGTACGGAGCAGGTCGCAGCTTTCTGTCGCAGTCTTCACGAAATGAATCCCTCATCCGAAGTCGTCTCTCCCTCATCCGGCCCGGAGTCTTCCTCGCTCCCTCCGAGCAACGCCACACCGCGCCAGCTGTCCGATGCCGACAAACTCCGCAAAGTCATCTGCGAACTGGTGGAGACGGAGCGCACCTACGTCAAAGTCAGTACCTGCGTGTGTGTCTGTGTGTGTGTGTGTGTGTGTGTGTGTGTGTTATACTCGTCTATATGTTTGACTTACAGAAGTTTGTGCCCTTCATCGAGACAGGCCTGTAGGGAAAAGCTGTGCCCTTGGCTTGTCTGTTTCTGCTCCCACTCACTCTCTGACTGCTTCTGGATTCTACTATACTGCGTAGTACAGGGGTGTCCAAACTCGGTCCTGGAGGGCCATTGTCCTGCAGAGTTTAGCTCCAACCCCAATTAAACACACCTGAAACAGCTAATCAAGGTCTTGATTAGCTGTTGAAGGTCATTAGGCATGCTAAAAACTTACAAGCAGGTGTGTTGAGGCAAGTTGGAACTAAACTCTGCAGGACAGTGGCCCTCCAGGACCGAGTTTGGACACCCCTGGCGTAGTACATACTGTAAACTATTATTTAAAAATAGCATAGTGATTTAAAGTGCTATAGTGATGTCATGTGACCTCAGGCTCAGACTACAGGAGTTTATTAATATTAACCGATTGTGAAACCTGGTTGCATCACACACATTTCTGCTTTCAAATCTCAAACCTGCACACACTACAAGATTTGATAACCGTGGCGCATCACACACTACAAGATGATGATGCTGCCAGATTTAGCACCTCACGTGATTTCACGGGGAAGCGGATGTAAACTAAATGGAGACTGTGTCGCGTCAGCTTGCTGTAGACATTATATGATGAGGACACATTATAAAGGTTGTGTTGTTGCCACATTTCCCGTACAGCTGCTTGTTGTTTCGCTGTCGCCATTTCAAAAGTTCAGTCACTTCCGTCTCATTGTAGACTTGTCTCTCATTGGCTGTTGTGGAAGTGCTGACGTAATAATAGTTGTAATCATTCTGATTTAAAATCATATCAAACATGTTTGATATTGTCAGGCCGGCCCGATGTGTCCGCGAGCAGTTCGGGAGGTTTAAGATTTGATCTGTGAACCCTCACATTACCAGATAATCTGGGCCGAACATAGGAACTGACCGATGCCCTAGATGCGATTTTTGTTTTTTTGTTTTTTTCGGGAGGGGGATAAATCGAAACTGAAACTACAGTAATTTGAGCTTTAGCAATTAGTATGTAACTATATTATGAACAAATATACAGTCTCTGCTAAAATGGTTATTTAACTTAAATGAATGAGGCTTTCAGTAATTTAGCTGTGCAAAAAGAGTCCATTATGCTTGATATTGTGAGTTGGTATTTTTTTTATTATTATTAATAATATTATAATAATCATAGACACTATTTGTAGTGCAATTAGTTTTACCTTTAAGTGAACTTTGATATTCTGCTGGTTATTATGCTTTAGTGGCGAATGAATCAAAAAATCTCTTACTTCTGCATTGCAAAATAAGGTACTTAGAGTGTTATTCTATGAGCTAGCTGTTTATATATTTTTTAAGACAGCAGGATTGCTGTATGATTCAGCATTGAAGACTGGAACTATCCATTTTACATTACACTTTTTGGCAAATGTCTATGCGCAAAGACGATTTCCATACTGTGTACTGTAAAAGTAGTAGTATGCCATTCAGACACCCATCTTTCTTTACGGCAGACACAGACAGTGATTCTCACTCTATAGCTCATATTTGCTTGCTGTGTCGAGCTCAGCGACAGAGACATGACAGTATTTTCCCGTCTGTCTGAGGATGGCTGAGATTAGATGAGATCCTGTCCGTCGCTGGGAATATTTGCAGTGTGTTTCGGATTCGTCTGCCTGTTTGAGCAGAGAACTAAATCAACAGTCTGAAAAAAGCACTCCAGCAGAACTGAAACCTGAAATGAGTGTGTGAATATATACATATACATATATATATATACTCTTTCATAGTTCTAGGAACTATAAAAAAAGGTTCCTCGGGTGCGAAAGCTCCTTATATATACAGGTCCTTCTCAAAAAATTAGCATATTGTGATAAAGTTCATTATTTTCCATAATGTAATGATAAAAATTAAACTTTCATACATTTTAGATTCATTGCACACCAACTGAAATATTTCAGGTCTTTTATTGTTTTAATACTGATGATTTTGGCATACAGCTCATGAAAACCCAAAATTCCTGTCTCAAAAAATTAGCATATCATGAAAAGGGTCTCTAAACAAGCTATTAACCTAATCATCTGAATCAACTAACTAACTCTAAACACCTGCAAAAGATTCCTGAGGCTTTTAAAAACTCCCAGCCTGTTTCATTACTCAAAACCGCAATCATGGGTAAGACTGCCGACCTGACTGCTGTCCAGAAGGCCATCATTGACACCCTCAAGCAAGAGGGTAAGACAGAAAGAAATTTCTGAACAAATAGGCTGTTCCCAGAGTGCTTTATCAAGGCACCTCAGTGGGAAGTCTGTGGGAAGGAAAAAGTGTGACAAAAAACGCTGCACAACAAGGAGAGGTGACCGGACCCTGAGGAAGATTGTGGAGAAGGACCGATTCCAGACCTTGGGGGACCTGCGGAAGCAGTGGACTGAGTCTGGAGTAGAAACATCCAGATCCACCGTGCACAGGCGTGTGCAGGAAATGGGCTACAGGTGCCGCATTCCCCAGGTCAAGCCACTTTTGAACCAGAAACAGCGGCAGAAGCGCCTGACCTGGGCTACAGAGAAGCAGCACTGGACTGTTGCTCAGTTTTGCATGTCATTCGGAAATCAAGGTGCCAGAGTCTGGAGGAAGACTGGGGAGAAGGAAATGCCAAAATGCCTGAAGTCCAGTGTCAAGTACCCACAGTCAGTGATGGTCTGGGGTGCAATGTCAGCTGCTGGTGTTGGTCCACTGTGTTTTATCAAGGGCAGGGTCAATGCAGCTAGCTATCAGGAGATTTTGGAGAACTTCATGCTTCCATCTCCTGAAAAGCTTTATGGAGATGAAGATTTCATTTTTCAGCACGACCTGGCACCTGCTCACAGTGCCAAAACCACTGGTAAATGGTTTACTGACCATGGTATTACTGTGCTCAATTGGCCTGCCAACTCTCCTGACCTGAACCCCATAGAGAATCTGTGGGATATTGTGAAGAGAAAGTTGAGAGACGCAAGACCCAACACTCTGGATGAGCTTAAGGCCGCTATCGAAGCATCCTGGACCTCCATAACACCTCAGCAGTGCCACAGGCTGATTGCCTCCATGCCACGCCGCAATTTCTTTCTGTGTCTTACCCTCTTGCTTGAGGGTGTCAATGATGGCCTTCTGGACAGCAGTCAGGTCGGCAGTCTTACCCATGATTGCGGTTTTGAGTAATGAAACAGGCTGGGAGTTTTTAAAAGCCTCAGGAATCTTTTGCAGGTGTTTAGAGTTAATTAGTTGATTCAGATGATTAGGTTAATAGCTCGTTTAGAGAACCTTTTAAAGATATGCTAATTTTTTGAGATAGGAATTTTGGGTTTTCATGAGCTGTATGCCAAAATCATCAGTATTAAAACAATAAAAGGCCTGAAATATTTCAGTTGGTGTGCAATGAATCTAAAATATATGCAAGTTTAATTTTTATCATTACATTATGGAAAATAATGAACTTTATCACAATATGCTAATTTTTTGAGAAGGACCTGTATAAGGGCTTTTGCACCGGAGGAACCTTTTCATAATTCCTAGAACTATTGACGGAAGTTCCCGGTTTTTGGCGTGTTCACACCGCAGGAACTAGAATGATTTTAGTTCTAGGAACATTTTGGAGGAACTAATTTAACTCCTACTTCAGAGTCCATGTCTAAACCAGCACTATAGGAACTATCTGTGACTTTAGTGTTCGCTGATTGGCCGAACGCATGCATAACACCAGCACCCACCATTTTTAAAAAAGCTGTGTAAACACAGATTATAGCCTATACATTTACTCAGTGATAGATGGGCCTGTTAACCTTTACGCTGAGGAGAAAATCCAACGCAACTTTGAGGCGACCAAGCCAAACATGATTATGTATTTCTGCTCAGCTGGCAACACTGGACATCAACCACACGGCATACGCTAATAACTTTTCATTACTGTCTACTTATGTATAACAGCTCTATCTAATAACGCATTAGACAGGATTGTTAGACAGATCGTAAACTAATGAACACTGAGAAAGCGAGCACTGTGTGCTCAGGCTCTGGTGTTCTCAGCGCCGTCAAAATAAAAGTCACAACAACAAGCGTGGCTTACGTCACTTCAGAGTTCCTACTGGCTGTGCGAATGCTACCAGGAAAACCTTCCTTTGGGAACCATTAGTTCTCGGGAAACCACCCTGGTGGCTAGTTTCTAGAACTATCCGGTGCAAAAGCCTCTATAATATATATATATATATATATATATTAGGGGTGTAACGATACATGTATTCGTATTGAACCGTTCGGTACGAGGCTTTCGGTTCGGTATTCGGTACGCATTCGAACGAACCGAACGATTCGTTGGACCATTTTTCCTGCTGACCAAAATCCACCATCACAACGTTGCGCAACATCAAATGGCAAACGTAATGAAAGCGGAACGAAACTGCGCTACTCATTATTTTGTGCTTCACGGATCGTTTATCAGTTCGGACCATCAACATCAGTGCAGCGCGAGCTATGAGCGCAAGCCGATCATGATCAAGCGACACTTTTACACAGCGCTGGGAGATCCGGTAAACAAAGCATTTTAATTCGCCACTGAAGTAATAACATGACTGCGAGATCTAGTGAGAAGCATTAAAATTTCTCTGTTATAAACGGATCAAACAGCGCTGACGTGGAAACCAAGAAAAAACATTGTTCCATGAATGAATTAGTTATAGGTCTTAAGTCCACAGATCAGCAACATGGATTTAACGTTACTGTAGTAACACTCACTGTAACCATAGAAGTTTGGCAGAAATAGTAAAATGCTTTCAAGTACATCACACATCTTTTTCCAGCACTTCAAAACTCAAATATGATCATATTTAAATGTTAGTTTTAATGTGATGACCAAAACATTATTTGTTCATCCTTCAAAGATTACCCCCATTTATAAAACTAAAAGTTTCAAGATGTAGGAAAACTCACTTATTTAAAAATAATTTTTCTTTTAATAAATAGGACATTTCTGTGGCATTTTTCTTTTTGCTGTATTGTATCGAACCGAACCGAACCGTGACACCACTGTATCGTATCGAACCGAACCGTGAATTTTGTGAACCGTTACACCCCTAATATATATATATATATATATATACACCAGAGATGGGCACTCGAGTTAGAGACTGGGACTCAAGTCGCATTTTAATAGACTTCAGACTTGGCTCGGACTCGACCAAAGGACTCGTGAATATTTAAAAACGACTCAAGTCTTTTATCTTTAATCCTTAACTACTGATACAATAAAAAAATACAATCTTGTTGCCATGACGATTTTTATATACATTGTAATGAATTATAAAGTAACAAGCTGGATTTACATTATCCCTTATATCTTAGGACCTTTATTTTCAAACAAAACAGATAATAGAAAGATCATATATTTTATCTATATAATAAAAATAATAGGTTTTTTGAGTTTATATAAAAATTTGTAAGGCATAAAATTACTCTACACTCGACTCGTACTCGTGACAAAAGAGTCCAAACTTGACTCAGACTCCAGTGATAAAGACTTGTGAACATCTCAGATACACACGTGTGTGTTTGTGTGTGTGTGTGTGTGTGTTTGTGTGTGTGTGTGTGTGTGTGTGTGTGTGTGTGTGTGTGTGTGTGTGTGTGTGTGTGCATTTATTGCATTTAGTTATTTATTTATTTATTTAGTATGTGATATTGTTTTGTTTATTCTAATCACGCTCTTCAGTTTTGTCGTCTGCCTCTTTAAATGCTTGAGCTCGTAAAGCAGGATGGATTTTGATTGGTCAAGTCAAGTCAAGTCAAATATATTTATATAGCGCTTTTCACAATACAGATTGTATCAAAGCTGCTTCACAGTATCAATCAAAACAACTTAACAATGTTTGTTTATTACTGGAAAAAAGACATCCAAGTTTGGTAGAGCTGATCAATGGTATGATTGGTTAATTAATTTGAATATCCCCAACTGAGCAAGCCAAAGGCAACAGTGGCAAGGAACCAAAAAATTCCATCCAGTGACCTAATGGTGTCCTAACACCCCATCAGATGACCCAATGGAGAAAAAAAACCTTGGGAGAACCCAGGCTCAGTCGGGGGCCAGTTCTCCTCTGGCGTTTATGAACTAGAGGCCGAATTTACAGTAACTGTAAGATAAAAAATTTATATGAATGCCTGGCTAAATAGATGCGTCTTCAGTCTAGTTTTAAACTGAGAGAGCGAGTCTGAGCTACGAACAATATCAGGAAGGCTATTCCAGAGCTTCGGAGCTAAATGTGAAAATGCTCTGCCTCCTTTGGTGGATCTGGATAGCCTAGGAATGACCAGAAGCCTCGAATTTAGTGATCTTAAAGAGCGCGATGGATTGTAAGTAGGGCTGCACGATATTGGGAAAAAAATCACATTGCGATATTTTATTTTTCTGCGATATATATCGCGATATGAAAACAATTTCACCAGATGACTTTATTAGCTCTCTTTGGAAAGAATGAATCATCTGAATGACTGGGGTGATTTTGTAATGGAGTAAATCTGCATAGCAACTATTATAGTTAACTAATGTAGTTAACTAGAGTTTAATAAATGGAACCTTATTGTAAAGTGTTACCGATTTGTTATGTCTCGTGAGTGTTGGACAGGTCAGTTGTTTTAACCATTCATTAAAGTGAATCGGTTCAAAGGAGTCATTAGTTCGCGAATTGGAGGTGTCATTAACGGACCACGGCAGACGTTGTGTGATTATCCCGGCAGTTTAGGTCATCGCACAAGATTGGTCTCAAAACAGAAAACATTTCACAACTGAATAGATTTTTTGTTTGTTTTGTTTATTGAAAGTGTGGTTTATCTGAATGTGTGGAACGCTTTTCAGAGAATTTTTTTTTTTAGCACAATTCACAACCAGTAGTTCAGGAAAAAAATAAATCCGAATGCTTCACCTGAAACTTCGTTCTTCCGACCTTTTACCATTGTGTAGTATTCTCAAAGATATTCAGTCAACTCAATTCATTAATATGCGCGAGGGAGGGAGAGAGAGCAAGACAGTTTGAAAACGGTGAGAGTGCGCGCGCGCGACCGGAGCTCTCTCTCTCTGCTCGTTCTCTCAGTTTAACAAGCGCAGCAGTCAGTCATCTATCACTCACCGGTCAAATAAGGCTTTGGCAGGACATAAATATGCTTTGGCGGCCGCCAAAAAATGTTCAATGCAGGAAGGGCATTCTGACTTTATTTTGAATTCTCATGTTCGTTCAAGCTCAGAAATAAGAGAAAGACCACTGATCTTTGTGTCTGCCCGGCTCACAGAAAACAACGCGCAAGTTCCAGTCTTTTTACGTTTGATGTTTAAACAGGACTTAAAAACACATGCAAATGATAAACTTTCACTATATTTTGGTTAAACTTTGCAATTAATCTGCGAATCTCAAGCGTTACGGGACGTTTTTCCCTAAGGCTTACATCGCAACATCCTGCGATGTGACTATCGTGGATGTGCACATCGCGATATCGATGTTAAAACGACACATCGTGCAGCCCTAATTGTAAGGCGATTGAAGATCCGTTAAATAGACTGGAGCTAAACCATTTAGAGCTTTATAAGTCAAAAGCAATACCTTGTATTAATATGGAACTTTATAGGTAACCAATGAAGTGATGATAAAATCGGTGTTATATGATCATATTTTCTTGATCTAGTAAGAACTCTAGCGGCTGCATTTTGGACTAACTGTAGCTTGTTTATTGAAGATGCTGGACAATCAGCTAATAAAGCATTACAGTAATTTAGTCTCGAGGTCATGAATGCATGAACTAACTTTTCTGCATCAGAGACTGATAGCATATTACGTAGCTTAGCAATGTTTCTAAGGTGGAAAAAGGCAGTTTTTGTAACATATGAAATATGCTTTTCAAAAGACAGGTTGCAGTCTAATGTAACACCCAGGTCTTTTACTGTAGCGGATAAAGTAACAGGGCATCCTACTATGTTAAAGTCGTGCTGTGAAAGGTTTTGTGGACGGTTTTTAGAACCGATAAGTATTACCTCTGTCTTGTCTGGATTTAATAAAAGAAAATTACGCGTCATCCAATCTTTTATATCTTTAACACAATCTGTCAATTTGGATAATTTTGCGTATTCATCTGGCCGTGATGAAATATATATTTGAGTGTCATCAGCATAACATTGGAAACTTATTCCATGTTTCCTTAGAATATTACCAAGTGGCAGCATATATATTGAGAATAATAAAGGGCCTAAGACAGATCCCTGCGGCACTCCATAGTTTGCCGAAGTTATAATCGATTTTTCTCCATTTAAGTAGACGAAATGGTAGCGGTCAGATAAGTATGACCTGAACCAGCTTAATGCTTGTCCTTGAACACCAGTGTAATTTTGTAGTCGATCTAAGAGTATTGTGTGATCTATAGTATCGAACGCAGCACTAAGATCAAGTAAAACTAGTACTGAGATACAGCCTTGGTCCGAAGCTAAAAGTAAATCATTTGTGATTCTAACAAGCGCAGTTTCAGTGCTATGATGTGGCCTGAATCCAGACTGAAACTTTTCATAGATGTCGTTTTCATGCAAGAAAGAGCCGAGTTGAGCGGACACAACTTTTTCTAATATTTTTGACATAAATGGAAGATTCGAAATGGGTCTGTAATTTGCTAGGTTATTTGGATCTAATTGTGGTTTCTTAATAAGAGGTTTTATAACTGCCAGCTTGAACGTTCTTGGAACATGACCTAAAGATAAAGATGAGTTAATAATATTGAGAAGAGGCTCTTCCTCTATAGGTAACACTTCTTTCAGTAGTTCAGTTGGTATAGGATCTAATAAACATGTTGTTGTTTTAGATGAAGTGATAAGTTTATTTAACTCTTTTTGTTCTATGGTTGTAAAGCATTGTAATTGTTCTTGCGGGGTGATAATTGCGGCCGAATTATAAGGCGCGAGCAAAGATTGAACGTTTACGATTTTGATTCTGATGCTTTCAATTTTCACGGTGGAGAAGTTCATGAAATCATTACTACTAAACTGTAACGAGGTATTTTGTTCAGACGACGTCTGTTTATTTGTTAGTCTAGCCACGGTATTAAATAAAAACCTTGGATTATTTCGGTTGTTTTCTATTAATTTGCTGAGATGCTCAGCCCTGGCCGTTTTAAGTGCCTTTTTATAAAGTGACATACTGTCTTTCCACGCGATTCTAAAGACCTCTAAATTAGTTTTTTTTCCATTTACGCTCTAAATTACGGGTTTCTCTCTTTAAAACATACGTAGTATTATTGTACCATGGTGCTATACTTTTTTCTCTGACCTTTTTTAATCTAATGGGTGCAACAATATCCAATGTTCTAGAGAGAATGGTGCTCATAGTGCTAGTTAGTTCGTCTAATTCATCTGTTTGTTTGGGTTCAGGCAGCAGCTGAGACAGATCAGATAAGCTATTTGAGAAATGATCTATGGTGGATGGACGAATTGTTCTACCTGGTCGATAACGTGGCACAGCATTACATATTACAGCAGTGCGTAATATGCAAGTTACAAAGTAGTGGTCAGTGACATCATCACTTTGTGGAATGATATCTATATCGGTGGGATCGGTTCCATATGATATAATTAAATCGAGTGTATGATTGAGACGATGAGTTGGTCCGGTGACGTTTTGCTTGACCCCGAAGGAGTTTAATAAATCTGTAAACGCAGCCCCTAACGCATCATTTAAATTATCTACGTGTATGTTAAAATCTCCAACAATTAATGCTTTATCGACATTGACCAAAAGATCTGATAGAAAGTCAGCAAACTCTTTTAGGAAATTGGCGTAAGGCCCTGGAGGTCTATATACGGTAGCCAATGCTAGAGATAATAGGGATTTTTTTCTTACATCTAAGAGCGTAACATTTAGCACTTCAAACGAATTAAACCTATGACGAGTTTTCTGAGTAACATTAAGGATATCTCTGTAGATTGTTGCAACACCGCCGCCACGACCGATCAGACGGGGCTCATGCTTATAACAGTATCCTGGCGGAGTAGACTCATTTAGACCGAAATAATCATTTGGTTTAAGCCAGGTTTCAGTAAGGCACAGAACATCGAAATTATTATCTGTGACCATTTCATTTACAATAACTGCCTTAGGTGTGAGCGATCTAATGTTTAGAAGACCTAGCTTTAGAAATTGTTTTTGTTCACTAATAGCGAGAGTTTTTGTTTTAATAACAATTAGATTTTTTGTAGATCCTGCAGTAGATTTATTATTTGATCTTAGTAAACAAGGAATAGACACAGTTTCTATGCAATGTTCTACACTAGTATTAATATCAATTAAATTGGTGCAGTAGAGACTGTGATTTGGATTTTTGGTTACTAGTCAAATGGTATTTAACATCTTGGAGATGTTATCCGACAGAAGATCTGCCCCGATTCTACTTGGGTGTAAGCCATCAGCGCGGAAGAGCCTTGGTCGCTCCCAAAACAGATTCCAATTATTTACAAAAATCAGTTTCTGCTCATTGCACCATGACAATAACCATTCATTTAGCGCGAATAATCTACTGAACTTTTCATGCCCTCGTCGGTACGTAGGAAGCGGTCCAGACACAATAATCGATGTTTCAGGCGATGTGCTGCGTACCGTATCGATAAGGCTCCTGAAGTCTTTCTTCAGAACCTCCGTCTGTCGCAGCCTAATGTCGTTAGCTCCCGTGTGCAGCACAACAGCTCCGACGTGCTCGTCACCGTTCAAGATCTCAGTTACCCGCGCAGTGATATCGAGAACACGAGCACCAGGAAAGCAGTGACTGTGCACCTTACTTTTACCTAACGTAGCGTGGACGTGTCGGACGGTGGAATCGCCGATGATCACAGCATCGCGTTCCGTTTCGCGAAGAGGGGAGAAGCGGTTCTGAGTGGAGATCTCGAAAACCGGGAGGGGCGAAAAGACTCTTGTCCTGGCACGCGGCTTCCGCGGAACCACCCAGGCTTTCTTGGTGGTGTGTTGGAGCCGGAGTGAATGAAATCATGGCTGATCGTGATCATATTTGATTGGCTGTCATAGTGTTTATTATTCATCAGCTGGACAATCATTATGAAAGTGAATCCAACGATATTGTTTCTCAGCGATGTTATCGTTATAGTTGTGGTGTCGACTTGGCTATTCATTTAAATTTAGAACGATTATTAGAACTTAATCTTTATCGTTATTGTCCTGTGTGAATGGGCCTTTACTGTTCAAATTTTCCCTTTATTACTGTCAACCCTCAAACCACCTGCCAAAATAAGTTCCTATATTGAAATATGTTAAATATCTCTCTCTGGGATATTAACTAATTGTACAGCCATGAAACTAGTCAAATATGTGGCAGAATATAGCTATTGTTAATATTCCATATTTGTTAATAGGCTGTTCTTTAATATGATTGTGTGTGTGTGTTTTCTCTCTTTCAGGATCTGAACTGTTTGATTGGGCGATATCTAACCCCTCTACAGAAGGAGTCTTTCCTCACTCAGGACGAGGTGAGTCAAAGCACCGCTGATGCTTTCACATTATTATCAGCTGGCGAGCTCGAACACACCTCCAGAACACAGAATGATATTTCATAATCATCCTGATGGAGAGGAGCGTGTAGGAGGACATAGAGATGGAGACAAACACACACTAGAAAGGAGAGGTAGAGAAGGGAGTGGGAGGGAGACACAAAATGAGGAAAACTTGCATCAGACAGAAGAGAGGAAGTTCTCAGTGTCATGTTTCTGCTCCTTTAATGCCCTACATATGGGAGAAGAACTCATTATACATCACTGCAGACACAAAAGAAATGTAGTTTGACTGGTATGGACAGATAGTTTGACTGATACATATATCTATAGAGCAGAATACACACATTAAACTATTTAAGAACATCAAATGAGATTAAAATAACAATAAAATTGCTGATACGAACACATATATTTTACACATTTTTTATTTATTTGATATTTAAGTAATATTAAATATGTATATATTTTTTCTGTCTATATATATATATATATATATATATATATATATATATATATATATATATATATATATATATATATCAGGGTTATAATAATTAACTAAAACTAAATTCATAAAAAAAAAATTCCTGAACTAAAATCACATAAAATCTAAAAAAAATAATGTCACTTTATTTTATTTCATTTTTTATTTCAAATTAAAAAAAAAATGTTTTACTTGATGTACTAAAATAAATAAAAATAAAAATGAATTAAAAAATGTATAGACATAAATATAATCAAATAAAAATGACAAAAACTGAAAACAAAAAATGAAATGACACAATAAAATGAAACCTGAAATTCAAAAAGTAAAACAAATATATATATATATAAATTGTTACACACACATATATATATATATATATATATATATACAATGTCATAAAAGTAGTCCATATGACATAATTATTGTTTTTGTTTTTTTGCTGTTATAATTGACAACATACATTTTTCCTGCCTATGTATTTAATAGTTGGACGTGCTGTTCGGAAACCTCCCGGAAATGCTGGAATTCCAGGTGGAGTTTTTGAAGACTCTGGAAGACGGAACCCGACTGGTGCCGGACCTGGAGAAACTGGAGCGAGTGGAAGAGTTCAAGGTTTGTGACTGTGGTTTAATTTACGTTCCGTTAAACATTCAGAGTGTCTGGTCTTCGCATTTTAATGTCATTGTTATTATGCTACCTTGTTTTTTGGACATGTACAATGTGCATGTGTGATGATATTACCATGTTATTGCATTACTCAAAACTATTCATAACCAGATTTTTCCAACACAAACCATACCTGATATATTTCTCTCAAAATCCCTCTGGTCTTACAGAAAATCCTCTTTTCTCTGGGTGGCTCGTTCCTGTATTACGCCGACCGTTTCAAGATCTACAGCGCTTTCTGTGCCAGCCACACCAAAGTGCCCAAAGTGCTGGTCAAAGGTGCGTAAATCTCAGCTCAAAAATGACCTTGCTCCCTGTGAATTCTGGGATTTTCACAGAGCCCCTGCGGCTGGGCGTCTGTAAATCTCATGTGAGCGGCTCTGGGGCGTCAGTTGTATAATTCTGCCGCTGTGCGTGTGTGTGTGGGTGTCTGTGAGGTTGGTCTGGATCTTCTCGCTGTCTATTTTTATTATTTAACATCCATTCTCTAGATTTGTGACATTTACTTAGTTGTTTTCTAGTTAGTTACATTAGAACTGAATGTGCTTGAAAACATTTTGCACTATATTTTGGATTTGTGAAAATTCTTCAAATCTTCCTATCAGTATCGAAACGCACAATCCTGTGACAGCATAATCACAACTTCCTGTGTTTGTGTTCTCTCCAGCTAAGACAGACGCGGCCTTCAAGGCGTTCCTGGATGAGCGCAACCCCAAACAGCAGCATTCGTCCACGCTGGAGTCGTTCCTGATCAAACCCATCCAGAGAGTGCTGAAATACCCTCTTCTGCTGAGAGAACTGCACTCGCTCACCGACCCTGACAGCGAGGAGCACTACCATCTGAACGGTGAGCTTCATATCAGCCTGTGTGCGTCAGAAAGCTTTACGCAACATATATATATAGAAACATTTGGGCCCTGTAAAATATTTTAATTTCTTTGAAAGGAATCTCATATGCTCAAAAAGCCAAAAAAAAATTTTCTATTTGAATATATTATAAAATGTAATTTATTCCTGTGATCAAAGCTGAATTTTCAGCATCATTACTCCAGTCTTCAGTGTCACATGATCCTTCAGAAATCATTCTAATATGCTGATTCACTGCTCAAGAAACATTTATTATTATTATCAATGTTGTTTTATATTATATATACAGTCAAACCAAAAATTATTCAGACACCAGATATCATGTATGATAATTTTTTACTAGTGGGTGCAGGACACTATAGTTCATTTATGTAAGTGAGGATAACGAAATAAAGTAAACTGTGATATATTATACTCAAAATATTCTTCATACAGTGGCCTTCCAGTAAAATTTATAAAAAATTTGGGACCACAAATTATTCAGACACTTTGACCTGACCATGTTTTGCTGAAGTGTTTTCCTTTAATTGCTAATGTGACCTT